>PVIR01001328.1:23313-127630 GCA_004026965.1 Petromus typicus | reverse complement strand
GCACCCTTGCCTAACTGTTTCTTTGCCTTTCCATAGTTGTATTGTGAAGATCCTGCCCAGGATGTGGAAGAATCTAACACATGAGGTGAGTTAACAATTGAGTGCTATCTGACATACTGTAAACAGGACCACTAGGTGGTGTTCAGTGAATCTGAAGGATTCCCTGGGCTGAAGGAATTCATGCATTTCATTGTTGATGTCACATGGAAAATGGTATTTCAAAAGTATCTGGCAAATTTTGCTACTTTGTGAATGGGGGTTCAATCCCAAAGTTACGTATTGTCCTTTTTGTGGAGAGTGAAGAAGGGCAGGATTAGATAAAAGAAGAGGCACTAGGATCTTGCCCAGGCAGTTTTAGGAATTGTGGTTCAGTGTTCTTATTTACAAACCACAAGTAATCACAGTACCTACATGACAGAGGGTTGCTAATGGGATTTAGTGAATTAGCACCCGGGCATGATATTGGTTGCTCCTTTGCCTCTACAATAAGTTCTGCTTGAATTTATCCCAACATTATAGACATCTGAGGGAAGGAGTTGAGCATGACATGAATTTCAGGTTTGCTCTATGCATATGGCCTGTGAGGTACACCCGGGGAGCTCAGGGACTACATCCAGCTGAATATGCTGTGCAGGAACACACAGAAATGCATGCATCTCGAACACTACCAGGGCTGCACGTCACTGGGGGTGTTGAGCCATATCCTCATCCCTCTGTCTTGTTTTCATGGTTGTAACCTTTGACAACTTCAAATAACCTCTTTCCACAGCGACTCTTCAGACACTCACTTCTACAAGGCAACTTCCAACATTTTCATTATAAGCAGCTATTTTATTAGTGTTTGTGCACTTTAGAAACATCAAACACAGATAAAATAATCCTATCATTCTATCAGATTCATTTCTTATGTATCACTGATAGACTTTTGGAGTGGCTTGTCCTGAATCCCACCTTCTCCTGAGACTCTGAGGCTTTCAATAGTGACTGAGGAACATCGACACTCTGCCATGGCTACACTGACAGTGGTTAACTAGCACTGCCACAGCACAGATGGATTTAACTATATGTTTTCAACTAGATTGCCTCACAAACACACTTTATTAAAAAACCAAATAGTGTCATTTCCTATGAAAAATGTTGGGAAAAACCCCAAGACAGCTATGCATATGAGCTGCAGTTTCCTTTCCCTGTGGCCTTCTATCTCAAGCTGATTAAGACTCTTCCATCTCACCAGGCATCTCGTCTGGGTTTATGCTATCAAAATCACACACAAGCCACCAGCTACAGGCACATTCAGGTAAGGAATTACTTTTGTGATTCCACATTTTGCAATCAGTAACATTGCAAAGGCCTACTGTGTCCCAGGGAGCAAGGTAAATACAAGAGATAAAGAATTTGATTGCAAAGATGAATTTGAGATTTTTATCTATGAACTCAAGGCTTTGATATTCTCAGTAGAGCTATCTCCCAAAGGATTTAGCTCATTTATGTCACTGAACTAAACTAATACAGATTTTTTAAAATAATATAACAACACTTACTATTTACTTTTTTTTGTTCCTTGGATGCGTTCACAGTCATAGTTGTTACCTATTTTTTTCTATTTTAAATATAATAATATAAATATAATAATGCTTTCTATTAACTTCTTTTACTGCCCACAAAATAGGCTTCAAATAGTAGCTTATTTTTTAAGATGCCTTAGGTTAATGGTAAATGATTACAGATTTTATACAGCTTTAAACAATGTCATACGTTAGAACATCAACCTCATCTAATAAAGAAAGGATTGTTTGCAAAGTAGAGAACACTGACCTTTCTTTCTATTTATATCCAGACAGGAAGAAATGATATTTCACTTCCACAGGGGTGAGGAGGATCGGGATAAGGGGAAGTGAGTACAGAACTCCTTTCCAATGGAAAAAGTGAGGACACTATGATTGGCTCCCCGGAGGGGAATGCTGTGAGCTAGATCCATTTGTTCGAGGTGACTGAGGTTGCATCCCATGCAGAGGCCAAAGGAGGACTTGAGAGGCCACAGGAGGGACTTAGCCTTCCACAACCTTATTAGTGTCATCTTAAAGTGCTGAGTCAACAGGAAGTTTCACACGAGACTAAAGTCAGTTTTGCTAACTGAGCTTTTGTATACAGATCCTGGAAAACAGCTTCTTTCTTGATACAACCTTGGATTCCATGGATTATGAATTCTACTTAATTGCTTTAGTGTTTGGTGAGAATAAGGAGTTGGAGTCAGCAGTCGCTTCTATTTGAGCCTTCAAACTTCTATAAAGCCAAAGAATACATTTTAACTCCCTAACTTTTCAGATTCTTGGCGCTAACAAATGGCTGATTTTAGACTTCCCTGGCCCCTTTGTCTTTATTCTGTCCACTGTATTTTGCTACATAACTAAGTGGTAAGTGGAGGGAAGTCTAGAAACCTATGTGAGACAAAGTGTTATTTAAAATTGAGTGTTTATGGGCAAGTCCAGTGTTTCAGTGTACTGTCAGGAAGGCTTTCTGGAGCTCAAGCACAGTAAACAACAAAGCACATCTACTGCCCTCATTTTACATCCTGCTAGCATATTCCACCAAGCAGAATACCAATCCACTGAAAATATTATGTCATGTATAAGGACAGAAGTGGAAACTAAAGTCTAAGTGTTGATACTGAATATACAAGACATTTTTTCTTAAAGTATACCCAGACTGAGGTTGCTAGAATTAAAATAGGTTATAGCCTTAGAAGAGTTAATATTGTCTTAAATTTTTGGATAAAATTCTGGGAAAATATGTGCAAAACAAAATTGAGATCATTCCTGAATAACCAAGTTAAGCCTTTTGAGATGCTGAAAGCAAAACTTTCTTTGTCTTTCTCTCTGTCTCTCTCACACACACACATATGCTCACACACAGGCCCTTCAAACCAATATCAACAATTCCTAAAGACAAATACAAAGAAGAAAGATAGGCTTTAAGTATGTAAGATAAATTCAAAATATATCTTGAGCTATATAAAATATTGATGATACTACAGTGAGAAATGCACAGAATTTAAGCAAAATTCTACTCCTATTATCCCACCATGTGTAATTTTGCAATCTACATGCAAATGATTGTCAACAGGAAGAAAGTGCCTAGTAGATCAAAAATCTCATTCAAGATTTCTAAACCATATCCAAGTGGAGATAATGTTTTCCTCTAAATAATACTAAGTCTCAGGAATCAAATAAACACATTCAAAGAGAAAACAGCAGAAGTCTGAAGGTCAAATTGCCATCACCTTGTCTATTGACAAGGTTCTATCAGCTAAAGAAAATCAGCTTTTTCTGCTTTGGATTTTCCCCAGAAGGTAGAAATACAACCATCTGTGTCTAAAGCTTCTTGAAATTGATATATATTTACATAAATCAGTCCACACCCTGAGCTGTTATAAGGAACCCTTCCATTTTCACTCATCACACAAAAACATGTGAGATGGTGGTAGTGGGAGTTGGAAGGCAGCTCTTCCCCTGAGAGGCTTCTGAGCCTCCACCAAGGATTCTAACACACTGGCAGGAGCCTTGAAGCAAACTCTGGAAACTTCGGAGTGTGTTTATGCAAATAAATGATCCAGTCCATTTCGTGAGTGGCCTCCAAGCAGGCACCCTCTGTTTGAACTTAGCATCTTTGCTTAGACCATGTGGTACCTAACTCTGTCTCTGAAAAGAAAGGTGTATTGTTTAAAGAACCAAAGTGCCCACAGAAAATGGCAATTTTCAAATGTTGAATTTAGAAATGAGAAAATTCCTGGGGATTGAAAGCCTTCTATTGAGGATGACTGTAGGAAACTCTTTGAAGAAGGCTCTGCAGATAAAAAGTCAGCTTTGACTGTCATTATTAGGAATGAAAATAATGGACATGTATCACTGACTCAGAGTCAGACAGAAAAATTTCTCTCTGGAAAAGATACATTGAGACAAGATTCAGAATGAGCAGTGCCCTGGACTTCCCAGGGTTCTTTTCTAAGTGGAGTTCACACAAACTTAGAAGGCTTCCCATTGCTGGAGAGTTGAAGTTTCAGCATCCTGAAGCTTCCCTTAATGAAAGCAGCCAGTCAACTCACAACTCTACAAGTCATCAAGGTAGAGTAACAACCCAGGGCTTCATCATTAAAGTCTGTCTGGACCTTTTCTGGGTACTCATTCAGAATGTAAGCTTTTCACCCCAGACAGCACAGGATAAAAGAATGGGAGGTTTAGAATAATAAGCTCATCCTAAACAAGCTCACAACAGTATTCATGGCCTCTCCCTTAAATTCTTAACTTATCTTAAACTTTTACAATTAAACATTCCACTGATTTTTCACCTCCCTTTGTAACTCTAGTAGAATCTTTGAGATGGTATGACACTGCACCTAGATGACCCAAAGAATTCCACCAAAAAACTCATAATTAGTAACTAACTTCACAAAAATAACAGGACAAAAGATCAACACACAAAAATCATTAGTATTTATGTAAATCATCAACAAACAGAATGAGAAGAAAATTATGAAAACAAAACTATTCACAGTACCTTTGAGACAAATGAAAAAATTAGGAATTTATTTACCCAAAGAAGCAAAAGACCTCTACAAAGAAAATTACAGTATTCTAAAGAAAGAGACTGAAGAGGATATCTGGAAATAGAAAGATGTTCCTGCTTCTGGATAGGAGCAATACCATCAAAATGGCGATATTCCCAAAACTTAAACAGATTCAATATAGTCCCAATCAAAATTCCAACAGCATAATTTACAAACTGGAGAAAATGACTCTAAAATTCATATGGAGCCAGAAGAGGCCCTAGATAGCAAAAGCAATTTTGGGGAGTATGACTAAATCAAGAAGCATGGCAATACCTGCCTTCAAACTCTATTACAAAGCAATAGTAATGAAAACAGCATGGGGAAAAGATACACTGATCAGTGGAATAGAATTGAGGATAAAGAAGCTTCCTCAGACTTATTCAACCATTTGATCTTTGACAATGGGGCCCAAAGTCTATACTGGAGCAAAGACAACCTATTTAATAAGTGTTGTTGGGAAAACAGGTTGTATTTGAAAAAGACTGAAACTGGATCTTGATCTCCTACCGTATACTAAATTAAAATTAAAACTCTAAACATTAAAATAGAAACATTAAACCTACCAGAAGATAAATTAGATAAAACACTTGAAGACAGATATAGGAAAAGATTTTCTAAAAAGAACTTTAATTGCATAAGAAATAGAAGCAAGAATCAACAAGTGGGATTATAACAGACTAAAAGGCTTCTGTACAGCAAAATAATCAATCAGGAAAGTGAAGAGATAAACTACAGAAAGGAAAAATATTTCTGCCAACTACTCTTTAGACAGAGAACTAATATCCAGACTATACAAAACACAAAAAATTAAATAACCTAAACTTAAAGATCTTGTCAAGAAATAGACAAAATAAATGAGTAGGCACCTCCAGAGGAAGAAATACAAATAATCAACAAATATATGAAAAAATGCTCAGTGTCACTGGCCATTAGAGAAATGCAAAGTAAAATAATGCTAGGACTCCATCTTACTCCAGAAAGAGTGGTAATCAGTAGGACACCAAACAATGCCAAATACCATCCAGGTTGTGATAAAAAAAGCTCCCTTCATTGTTGGTGGGAATGTAAATTAGTACAACCATTGTAGAAGTCAGGACAGAGAATTCTCAGGGAACTGAAATTAGAAATTCCATATGACACAGCTATCCCCTTTTTAGGTATCTCCTCCAAAGAGTTTATGCCATCAGTGATACATGTATACCAGCAATGACACCAGCACAAATTTAATAACTAAATCCTGGATTTAGCAATCTGTATATATACCCATCAATGTATGACTGGATAAGGAAAATGTGGTACTTATATATAATGAAATACTACTCAGCTATAAAGAATGAAAAATTTGAAATATCCATAGGAAAACAGATGCACCTAGAAAATACTTTGCTGAGTAAAACAATCCAGACACACAAGCTTCAGTACCATATGATATCTTTTTAAAGTACCATATTATATGTCTTATGGTAGCTCTCATTTCATACACCAAAGTAAAAACAAAGAGAACAAGAAAGGATGGATAAAAGGAGATAAGAGCATGGATCTCCTGCCATAGGGAAGTGCTGTGAGGGGATGAGGGTGGGAGAGAGAATGGGGAATCAAGTAGAATAAAGATATGTCACGTACAGGAACCTAATAAGCTCAATTGATGTAAACATTACATGCCATAACACAAGCTAAGACAAATAACAACAGGCTTGAAAAATGAGAGAGGGGAAGTGGAGGTAGAGGAAGTAGGAGGGACAGGAAAAGAGATTTTTAAAAAGAAATATGCAGTAATATGTATTTAGAACCATTTCCCCAAGACAATTATAAACTGTAATGTGTACAAGATAAAATATATTTTTATGTGTATAACCATTTAGATTATTTTTATTTTTAATTAATTTCATTGGTACATTTTATATATACATCATGATCAGAATCACCTTTGAGAATTTGTACCAGTATGTTACATGACTTAATTCTGAATTTTTCCCATTCCTGGCTCAACCTTCAACTTTCTCCCCTATATACATAAGCTTTGTTTCTTTTTTTATTACCAAACATTTTCTTTTCCTTCTTTACTTACCCCAACTTCTTTTTTCTCTTTGAATATTTTCTATTGCACAATATCTATCCAACATTTTAGAACTCATTTGTATCTTCAGTTTCTCATACCAGAGGAAAGCTATGGTATTTACACATCTGTGACCTGTTTACTTCACTTATGAATATATCCTCAAGGTATGTCTGTTTCATCAACATCCTTTGTATACACAAACAACAGACTCATTGAGAGATAAATTGGGGAATCAATTCCTTTCACAATAGCATCCAAAAAAATATCTAGAAATCAATCTAACAAAGCAGGTGAAAGACCTCTACTCTGAAAACTATAGCCCTCTGAAAAAGAAGATAGACAAAGATATCAGAAAATGAAAAGACATCCCTTGTTCCTAGGTAGGAAAAACCATCATCATCAAAATGGTTATAATTCCACAACTACTATATAAATTTGATGCAATCTTGGTTGAAATCCCAACAACATATTTCACAGAGCCACAGGATATAATCCAAAAATTCATTTGGAAACACAAAAGACTTAGAATAGCAAAAGCAATTCTGGACAACAAGGACATGGCAGGGGATATCATGATCCCCAACTTGAAACTATACTACAAAGCCACTGTGATAAAAACAGCATGGTGATGGCAATGTAACAGATCTGAGGATCCGTGAGACAAATTAGAAGATCCGGAAACAACTCCACATATACTAAGCCACTCATCTTCATAAAGGAGGCAAATATCCTCAACAAAGGAAAGATAACCTATTTAACAAATGGTACTAGAAAAACTGGGTTTCAACTTGCCAAAGATTAAAGCTAGACCTGTTTCTTTCTCCATACACTAAACTAAAATCAAAGTGGATTTGAGACATAAATATTAAAACAGAAACACTAAATCTGCTAAAGAACAGGCTAGGTAGAACTCTTAGACATATTGGAATGGGAAAAAAATTATGAACAAGATAAAAATTCTTCAAAAATTTCTTAAAATGCAGCTCTTTTTCTTCCCACACTTAACAGTCTCTTTCATTTTATGCTGGAGAACTTCTAGTTCGAGCCCTGTCTGCAGACCCTGCCATGACCAGTTGATGCCAGCTGTGCCCATTCCTGATCCAGTATTGATGGAGAACGGTCCCTCCACCCAGTAAGGACAGCAGAGTCTTTGTCAACTATTGTTTTTCAGTGGTGGCAGTTTGTTTCCCACTCAGAGAGAGATATTTGCTCATTGCTAGAGACATATGTATCTGTCATAGTTGAGAAGGATTACTACCCTTCTCGGGGTCCAGCCCCATAAAGGTCATTTTCCCCACATCACTCCCCAAATCTGTCGCTGACATCTGAGATTGACTTGGGGCTTAGCTGACTTCCACAAAATGCTTGAGAATGTAATTTCAACACAGATTCTGTGCTGCAAGTAACACTGCCCAATGTACAGTTGCGAGCCAAGCTCAGCACACCTGGGATACATTTCTACAACATTCAGAGTGGTGTCTTACAAACCGCCGAAAAGATGATCCCTATTTCTTCAATAGTTATTTCAAATCCTGTGATGACTCATTCTCTAGCCCTCCATGTAAATAACTACATGGATTTTCCCAGGAGGGGAAGCCGTGCTCAGTGCCCACATCATGCTGGCACAGTACACACGTACACACACATGCACGCACGCATGCACGCACACACACATGTTCCCCTCCATGACAGAGAAAGTAATTTCCAGAAGAACTAAACTGAACCGAAAAAGAAAATGAGATGAACATAGCAGCCGTTAGAAGTTATCAGTTAGCTTCTCTAAACTCACTGACACGATTTAATCCGTAAGCTTCTGCATGTGGATCAATGAGTACATGAGTACAGGTTGTTAACCACTAAGGTTCACCTTCTGGGGAGGGGAGATAAGTGCATGTTTGAAGGAACTGGCAGTCAGGGTACACCAGACAAGGACTGGACAGCGCGTTCCTGCCAGGACGTGGCCACAGCAGTATACAACCGTGCTGCTAGTCGTGGGCCATGTAACTTCACATTTACTAGTTTTGGTCCCTGTTCTTAAACTTACATTGCTGCTTAAAATGCTAATTATACAAGACTTCAAAGATCTCCGTAGGAAACGCTCCCAAGAAATGAACAAAGACATACTTTGGTGTAGGAAATGTTCATCCTTCCCCAGCACAATGAAAGTACCAGTTTTACAAGGAATCTGCAATGCCGGAAATCCTTTCTGTACAAAAAAACATGAGCAGAGATAAAACAAAATAGTGCAACTATTTTTAAAAATGTGGTGACAAGATTTAAACCATTGGAAACATGTTACAGGTTTTATAGAGCTAAAGCAGGATCTTCATAGTTTTAAAAATAGTTTTAAATCCCACAAATTCTCCTCTTTTAATTCTCTCTGAAGAGATGAAAAGATGGCTCTCCGCAAAAAAGCGTTGAGCGCACGTATTGCGGCTTTCTCGTGGAAGCGGTAGGTTTTTCTTAAGCTACACGAACTCTTCCACATCCACATCTTGGATTTACGCTGACAACACAGCAGCAGTCTGGGGTTTTAGTTATTCCTCAGCTCAAGCCACGCACAGCACATGAACAGCAAGAAGTTGCAGATCAGTCTGAGGGGCGTGAATCCCTCTCAGATACCACCATAAGAAACAAATGGGTCATGGTACTGAATCACTAAGTCATGAATAGACTTTTAAACTATAGTGGACAATGAAAATATCACTGGCATACTTGAAAGGCATAACTAGTAAAGCAAGCAGTGTGCTTTTGCTGTGTGGAGAAGATCCAGATTTCCCCAAGGGACCAGTCCACTGTAAACACACTCTCGCTTGTTCCAGTTAAACCAGCGCCAGACGCTGAGGATGATGATCCCGTGACACCCTCAACCCCAACGGCCAGCTGAGCCATAGCCATAAAAATGGACCTTCCTATTCCAGCTCATATTTTCACCACACAATTAAATGAATGGAGCTAGGAATTTAATTTCTTTATAAAAACAGGCAAATGTTTCTCTGACTATGCTCATGTGATACACTAACAAAAAGTCAAAACCACATCTTGTAAATGATTTTAGGAAGAGACTTTACTCTATTTTAATTTGGCAGCTCATGGGAGTCCTAAACATGCTGTGTTTAACTCAAAGTCACCTTCGGCAGGACTTTTGGAGTAATTGTACTTTGTCTCAGTGGGTCCAATTAATGACATAACAAGGCCTGAATTGCCACTTCTTGCATTAACAGTCTACTCCTGCCTTGGTAAAGAATCCTCACTTGACTTGTATCACCACGCTTTCTTCCCACTGTCCTGGGAACATTTTGTTTGGCTCCACAAGTAGATTTCAGAGCAGTTAGGAATTTGTGGGCACAAGAGTTGTTCTGCCATCGGAGGTAGCCTGCAGGTCACAACTACTGGTCCCAATTAACCCAAAGCTTTCTGTAGCTTATTACCTGAGGTTAGTCTTCTTTACATGGCAGCAGGGTGTTATCCTTGTCAAGAGGGGAAGTTTTTAGACACTGTGCTGCTATTTCTTTCCACTTTGGGGAAGGACATCATCACTGTGCTCCTCAGCCTCTTTCTACTGTCTGTGGCTTTCCCTTGACCACATGTGTAAGCACATCCTTTAATGTCAGCCTTACTAGCAATAAAAACGATATTCTAGCCTAAGTTCGCTTTATACTTTTGTCTTATTCCTCAGCTGAGTTTGAACCGAAACAAGAAACGATTTTCCTTAGAACAGCACACTTGGTACATTGGTTAACAAGAAGAAGAATGAAAAAATGGTTGGAATGAGGGGGGCAGAAATCAACCTGTTAAAGATCTTGAGAGATTTGGGGCTTGGAAATTTTTTGTGTATGGAAAAACTGTTTTGACCTCAGTGGGTAAGTCTCCTTTTTTATAATTTCACACTTTAAAAACAATTCTATGACTTGGAAAAAGAGCCTCAGACTTTAGCCTTGGACTTTAGTTTGGAAAGAGAATAGGGATGATAGTTTGGATGATATTTCAACCCCAATGGATGATTACAACTTGTGCTATGGTTATGTTACAGCAGCTGTTTTTTATATGGTGACATTGTGTTTGTTTGTTTTATGGACTGTGACTGCATAAAGCAAATTTTCATGGCCCACAGCGAAGACATAACTTTCAGGAAAAATATGGGGGCAATTTGGCTTCTACATATTGACCAAGAGAATCTGAAAAAGAGGCTCAGCCAAGACACACACATGGGAATGCCCTCAGCAGACAGCAACCGCACAAGACCTAGAAGCCCTGCCTTCTGAAGGCACATGGAGCCCCACGATGCAGTCTGGGCCTTCGGCAGCACCAGCACTGGACTTAGCACCCTGAGCAGATGTTCTGAGACTTCAGCATATGCTTCTGGACCTCCAGGTCACACAGTTTTAAGTAAGGAGTCAGGAGCCAAATGGGCTGATTGCACTGCAGAATCCAAGCTTGTAACCACCTGCACTAGTCTCGGTTGGTAACTGCTGCCACAAGTTACTACATCTTTACAACAAAGTACATTTTCCCTTGTGTAGCTCCTGAGGCGAAAGTCTAACTTTAGACTGACTGAGCTAAAGGTGCTATCAGGACTACGCTGCTTTCGATGCCTCTAGGGGGGAATCCACTGGATTTCTTCGTCCGTCTTCTGACCGAGCCCATATTCTCTGGCTCACAGCCCATCCACCCGTCTTCAAAGAGCTGGCAGAGTATCCTCTGATCTCTCGGGTTCTCACCTTGTTGTCTACTTCACATAAAGGACCCTTGTGTTCATACTGACCCCACCTACATAATGCAGAAAAATTTCATCTCAAAACTTTTAATTATTATCAACACCTGAAAAATCCTCTTTGCCTTCCCAACTAACACTCCAGTGGTTCCAGGGATTCAAGGCCTGGACATCTTTGGGCAAGAGACCTTATTCTGTCTAACACACCAGCAACACCCAGACTCTCCTTCAGGTGAATGGCACACTTTGAGACATTCGAGGCCCCATATTTTGGGAATGTGCTTTCACACTGAGATAATTGCTTTCAAAGTGAAGATTTGGCTTCTTTTCCAAATGTGGTAGGTGTGGCCCATGTGGTAAACTACTAATTTTTTAAAACTTTCCATCAGCTATGCTCATAAGAAAAACATCACTGAAGTGCATATTTTCTGCAGCCCTGTATCTCCACTAGGAAAAGATGCTCAGGCTGTCTGTGCTGAAAGAAACATCTGTGCAAGCCCCTTAGCCCAGCACAGAGCAGAAGTCAGAACCATCATGATTTTTAATTTATATGGGCAACAGAAATTGATACCTCGATACTTTCAGATTTTGTCATCTCTAGACTTCAAATACAAAGGGATTAGTGTTTGGATTTAATTTTTCTAAGAGCATTTCACAGTGGGAGGGATTATATTCAAATTTGGGGTTATCTTCCTATTATTGACATTTTACTAATGAAGTTTCTCTCTGTGTTTTTATTTGATTTGATTGCAGAACATCTGAGCAAGTCTTCTGGATAGCTGTGGCAGGAAACAAAGGAGAAAGGAAGGAGAATAGGGAGAAGAACATTTTTTGGTTTTGAGGCTAGTATGATTAATGCATTGTTTTGACCCATTTCAAAGCAGCCTAGGGCAAAAAAAAATCTCCCTGAAAAAAGAGGCCTGCCCAAACCAGCCCCACTGGGTGACTTGGTGTCAGCCCAGCAGCCTTGGTGTCTGTGGCCTTGGATGTGAAGCAGGCTGCAGTAACCTATTGTTGCACAGAGTCAATCCTTTCTCTGCTTTCCTCCCCAGAGAAACTCCAGAATTGTGGCAGCCAAGAAATAAGCTGAATTCTCTAATATCAGGAGGGTTTTTCTTTTTACTTAAAAAGATGATAGTTTGAACTCTATTTGACCTATTCTCTTGTCTTTCAGTTGGACAATATTTCACTCAAAACCGGGTGAAAAACTGGGATATTGGCTCTTTAGCTCCCATGAGACTCCCAATATTTTTTTCTGTCTAAACTGTTTTCTTGGACTTTTCACCATTCTTTTTTTCTAATCAATCATTGATGTCATCTGCTTGCAATGTAGGCATTTGATTTGGTAAACTTATGCTTAGAGCAGAAGATCGTAATCCATTTTATAACATAAACCCCTATGGCAATCTGGAGACTCTATGGACACCTGTCAGCATAATACACTTAAAAGCAAACCAAAGGATAACAGGATTAAAAATATCATATTGAAGTGCAGTACTCAAGAAGTTGAAAAACAAATCTTTAGGTATAATGATGTTTATGAATCCTCACTAATAAAGTACATGATAATAAGATATAGACCCGGACCTGTAAGTACGACAGTTTAAATATACTGATGAACCCAGGCAGTATTTTAAAGTACCTGTAGCTCCTGTAACAGAGAATGGAGATCCCTGATGTGTTTGGCTTAAAAAGTAATAGGCTCTGATTAAGACATGATTTGTTGTTCACATTCATGAGTAGAGAAAATGTCAAATTTCAGTTAAAGGTTAATTAAGAGAGACATGTAGTTTTACCTTTCCAAACTCATATATTCCTTCCATAGAAACACAAGTTATAAACCTTGAGCTTAGAGTGGTTGCCTTTCTTATCTGCCACATAACACATTTTTCTGGGACTTCTCTTTATATTACCTGGGTATCAATCAGGCCTCACTTTCAGCCTTTCGTACTTACCAGTCTCTTCACTTTTCACTGTGAAGCCTCTTTGAGGCCCAACAAATCAGAGAGTTATTAGCAGAACACAAAGTACTCAGCTGTGAACAGGCGCGACTGCTTTACCCTAAGGACCCTCAAGTCCTGAGCCGCACTTGCTGCATGGTACATTGTGTGGCTTCTTCAACATCCCTACATCCATGTGTGTCAGTGACAATGGCAACCACCTCATCTAATGAAACAAATGTGAAGACTCACTGAAGTTTCATCATTATCTAAGCTTAGTGAAGGCAGAAAGTCCATGTCTTCATTGTCCTTCGATCCCAGATTTGGCTTTAAGGAGAACCTCAGTAAATGTGCTGAATGACAACTGATCCACTATTCAGGTGATCAACTCACATTTCCTAGTGAAGCAAATACATATTTAACAGTATAAAAGTGATTGGGTGATAGAAGGGTTGAAGGGAGGGAAGGGGAATGGAAAAAAATGAGAATCAAGATATATAACATACAGGTACAAATTATCAGTGATGAATGTGATCATAATGTATGCCTAAAATGTACCAATGAATTCAATAAATTGTACTGGTAAAACTGCAATGGTGTGTGTGTGTCCATGTGTGCACATGTGAGTTGCATGTGTGCACATATGTGTATCCACTGAATTGCAACATAAAATGTATTTCCTATTATGGATAATGATCAAATCACTTAACAAAGTGTTAATTATAATTATTATGTTAAATTTGTACACTGAGAAAGAACTGTGGCTCCATAGAGCTGGTCATAGAGTACAGGTACTGTATCATTATCTCTCAAGTTTAATTTCATTGTATCTTTCTGATTTATGTAGAAAGAACTTCATATTTTTTAATTTCAGAGTCATTTTTTTGTTTTTAAATCAACCAATTATGGAGGCAGAATTTTCCAGTTAAATCATTCAGTGTATTCTGTCATTCCAAGATCTTTTGCCATGTAAAATAAATTAGCTAGACTTTACTGTGGGCTATATGACCCTGTGTGGAATGTATCTACAAATAGGTTGACAATTCCTATATCACAGGGATGTTGTAGCAATTCAATGACAAAACATGAAAACAAATAGCACAATGACTGGGCTTCCAGAAATGCTGCACAGACACTCAGAGTAAGACTTCCATATATGTCCTTAAGTTTAACCTTTGTAGGTACTTCCTGGAACAGCCAATAACACAGGAATATAAATATCCTTTGTTCCTCATGTGACCAAACAAGCAAAAACAAACTACTATGAAAACACTATTCTGCTAATACTGTATACAGTGCAATAAAATTATGTAGGTGGCATTGTACACAGTTGTATTTTATGTCCATGTTATATTCAATTATATTATACATACATGTAATATTTTAGTGCATGTAGAGAAAGAAAGAACAAGAAGGTTCTACTATCCAGCAACACAAACTGGGACATGGTATCAAGGACAAAGCTGACCTTGGGATATACCTAGTGGCGTCATACCACCCTGGCAAGTGCAAGGTTCTGAGTTTGATTCCCAGCACCAGAAAAAAGTCAGAAGTCAAGATAAGATTTTTTTTCAAGATAATATTTTTAACTCATACACTTCACTTACACTTACTTCAGCTTCCAAAATACAGCTAACAACCATACACTCAGGAAATTGGGCTCCAGGCATAGTAGGTCTATGCTCTGTAGTTACCAGAGTCCAAGAACTGGTCATCTGCATTCATATCATATTCTGTTGCATGTCATCTGCCGTCTCAGAACAAAGAAGAACTAGTATCTCAAGAAGAGATGGTTGCTGGAAAGCTCTTTCTCTCTGTGAACTCAAAAATGAGCTCTTGCACCATTCCTTGACAAGCAGCAGGCTATGGAAACAGAACAGTGTTTTTCCAGAGATAAACAAGCTTAATGGATATTCCATGATAGAAAGCTGCCAATTCTAGCATTTGCCAGCTCCCATCCAAAGGAACTTAGAGAAAAGTTGTCTGGCTTTCACTCACGTCACCCCAAGGCATTCAATTACCCAACATAGGCAATAAATGTATCTCTTCCTTGTTTTCCTGGCTGCCTGAGTTCTTAATGGGAATGTGCACTAGAAGCCACCTTCAGCCACAGCTGCAGGTCTATGAGGGTGAGTCCTGTTGGATCATATGTGAAGATTCAGTCAGCAGTGCCACTTCATGCTGAATGCAAGGACAAATGGAAGAAATGGCTAGGCCCACCATTTATATTATTCAAAAATAGCAGTACAGCCAGGAAAGGTAAGACTCCTTCAACAATAAGAACAACAACAACAAAAAAAAAACAATGACGCATATAAGTCCATTATCACTAAAGAATAAGCCTCTAACATGTTGTAACTAATTTATTCCATCAGAATGAATTATATATTCAAACTATCACACTGTGCCAGCCAGAGGGTTAATGGGAGGCCCTAAGGGTGGTTTTGCCTAATGTGAAAAAAAATCTAGTCTAATTGCCCAAATAAATCCATTCTCTGACAAGAAAACTAAGACTCCAGGTGCCTCCAAACCACAACCATGAAGGTAAACAAGAAAGAGAAACACTGCAGTTAGGCCAAGTCTGCTGTAAGAATTATTCCTTTCCTGTAATCTCCAGGCTACATAAGTTGAATTAAACTTGACCTGAAGATCTGAAGATGAACAAAATTTGTAATCAGTTTTGTTGTGTGACCATTTTAATAGAGCCGAGTAGGTGCTCATTAAGCATTTGATGAATGAGTGAACAGCTCTATGCTAGCGAGATTGGCCCTAATTAGCATGTGATTGTGTGAGTCAGACATTCATTTTGCAGGCAGCTAAGTTTTAAACAAATACGTTTTTTCCAACTCTTTCTGTCTTTTCCAACTCTATAGCTCAATGATACTGTGCTAGCCAGGCAACACAGGGTTCTGAGATGAATTCCCAGTACCACAAAAATAAAAAACAAATAATATGCAAATTTTAATATGCAGCCCATACCTAACCTTACAGAAAGTTTGCTTTTCTTTTTTAAACCTTCTTATGATTCAATAAGGAGATGATACAAATTACAAGTTTTTCGTAAGCTTAGTTCAGAAGACTAAGCAGAAAAGCCTGCATGCATCTAGATATGGTACCTTGTGCACTAGGGATTTAACGTGATTTCTCCTGAAGATGTGATCACTCTGAACAGTGGGGTGTGTGGGATACAAGCTTCTAACATGTTTGGTGATATGGGGAGGCCTGTCTCAGTGTCACAGATAATAGTGTTGCCTATTATTTTACTCAGCAGTTACTGAATATCTGCTGTACAAGTCTGTGGTGGTGAATTTTATATATTACCTTGACCAGACTACAGGGTGCCCAGACTTAATATTATTTCTGCAAGTGTCCATGAGAGTGTTTCTGGATGATAGTAACATTTGCATTGGCAGAATAGACTGAATAAAGCTAATTGTCTCTCAGCAGAGCATGACTTTCTTTCCCTTTCTGAGCACCTGAGCCAATTCTTTATGAGAGACTTAAAATAAGCATGCATATATATATATATATATATATATATATATATATATATATATATGCATATATATGTATAGATAGATATATAGATATAGATATCCTATTGATTCTGTTTCTTTGAAGAACTCTCACAGAGAAATTGATGTCAAGATGTTGGGTACTCCTGCAAGAAATATTTTAAATATGCAAAAAAAGCTCTGGAACTGAGAATTGACAAAGGCTGGAAGAGTTTGGAGGTGCAGCCTAGGAGAAGTAAATACATTTTGCTGTGAAGGAAGAGTTAGATGTGATTCTGTTAAAGTTCAGAAGTGAAAGCTGAGGAGAAAGTTCCCATTTTCTTGGTGAATGAATAGATAGTAATATGGAAATATGGACATTAGGTACAGTTCCAATGAGGTCTCTGATGCTGTCATTGCACAACAGGGAAAAAGTGAATTTTATTTAAAGTGGCAGGGAATTTGGGTGAATTATGTTTATGTTCTAGGTTTGTGGATAGTAAAATTTGCAAAGAATGAAACCGGATACTTGTGTGAGTAGATTTCCAAGCAAAGTGTTAGAGGAATGACTTCATTCCTTCTGGCTGCTTCCAGTAAAATACAGGACAGAAGTGAAGCGGCAACTATTAAGCAAAACGGAACTAGAATTTAACAAATTAGAAAATTCTCAGGCCCTTGCAGAAGCGAGGAGTAGAGGCAGAACTGGGACTAAAGAAAGAAATGGAGAACACTGGACAGAATGAGGTGCGCTCTGTGCTGTTTCTCCAAAACAGGTGGAATGACAGGAAGGCAATTCAGGGGTCACTACAGCTGCCAGCGTCTCCACAGGTCCAGGTAGTGCTCGTTCCTCTGCCATCCCCAAGGATGAGGCTGCCTTGTTAGATTCAACAGCCAGTGTGCCCCTGCACAAGACAGCAGAGCCTAACATGACACGACATTTGGATTCCCTGACAGAAAGGAAACACACGGAGCCTTGGAAAGTACTAAAAGCCTCTCACATTTCCATTGCATGAAAGAAAACAAGGTGCATGCTGGGAGAGCTTTAGGTATATACAAAGGACATATTAACATTATTGGGATTTCTGACCACTTAGCATTCACTTCGAATAGGCTTTCCTTTGTTTCTCTCATGTGTTCATATTATTCATTCATTTTTCTTCTAAGTTACTCATTTACATAGTATACATTTACCACATTCCTCTCTGCCAGGATTTGAGTGAAATGATGGCATAAAAAGATGATTAAAAATGATCCCACTCATTAAGAACTCCATAATCTAACATGCTGGTAAATGTACAAACACCACCATAACCATAATCCAATATAGTGTAAGACCAGCTATCATAGAAATGTGTGTGGCCATGGAATTTATTAATTCATTTATGCACTCAGCCAATAATCTACTTTGATGTCCGTTGCCCACCATACTAAGAAGAACTAAAATATTCCCACTGGTTATAATAAAAGTATTTTTAACAGGATAGTGGAGGGGACCAGAGATGTAGCTCAGCAGCACCACATTCATCTGTCAGGCACAAGGTCCTGAGTTTGATCCCCATTACCAGAAAGTTATGTATTGATGGCCTTTGTGAGATGATGAGTTCTTAAATGGTCCTCAAAGTAGTAGAAGGAAAGGGGAATGTAGGTCACAGAAATTAGGAGATCAACAGGTTTCAAAACAGAGCATGATGAGTACCAGTGCTCCTAGTTATAGAATTTTTCCAACAAGTGTGACAGACCAGTAATATTTATGGGTTTGTTGATATTTTTATAAAATCCTAGTGAGAAGATTCTCTTGGTTATTTGACCACATATTCAAGGAATGGATATACTTTGAATGACAATTGTGATGGCCAGAACTACACTCTCTGAGATATAAATAAGTCTAAAACAGTTCAAGGTACATGTTGGGAGACGTTAGGCTGTTGATAATAGGAAACACGCTCCTGCGCTATTGGGTTCAGCTCAGGGTGGAGGGAAATCCAAACCAGTCTTGAAGGTGAAACTAGCCATGAATCACCGCAGTGTTGGTGCATTCAGGATATTAGCTAGTCTGTCTTCTTGTAAAGGTGAAGTGAACTTCTTTCCCACACCCCACCGCAGCCTCTACCCTCCCATTCCCTTGTGTCACACTTTAAGCGCTTCCATCCAGTTTTTAGTGCTGGCACCACTGCAGCAGGAGAGGCAGATCAGCACCGGGATCCATCTGCCTTTTCCCCAGAGTCACTTCAAGCTAAAGAAACAGATTTTAGATTCTGTTTCTCCCACCTCCAAGAAAGTAAAACAAAGCTGACTGGGAAAAGCCCACACAACAGGACTTGGAACACAATATCAATAATTTTCAGTCCAAAGACTCCTAGACTGTCAATATTAAAGAGAGAGAAAGAGAGAGAGAGAGAGAAGATTTGGAATTTTTTTGTCTTTTTGAGACAGAATCTCACTTTATACTTTAGGCTGCTCTGAACTTGCTGAGATCCTCCTGCCTCTGCCTCTCAAGTGCCGGGGTGACAGACATGCTCCACCACTCCTGGCAAAACTTGGTGTTTTGAAATTAAAGGTGGTAATGATAACTTTTTAAAATATGGTCCAGTGGTCATAAGCAGTCTAAAAATAAACTCCAATTCCCCAGATTCCTGGGCCCTCTGGTGTGAGAGGTAGGAGAACTGAAGGGGGGTGTGGTAAGCAGAGCCACAGCTCCGCTGAGCATGGGCCTAGACTAGCCGCGCTGAAGGCTGCTATAATAACATGCAGTACATTTACACTCTCCAGGCTCACTCCTTTTCATTACAAAGTGACTGCAAGGAGAAAGTGATAAATGGCTTAGGAATAAAATAATAGACCCTACTAATAGGGCAATGGACCGTTGCTATGCATTACTGTGCACACTACATTGAGTACCTGTGTCTAGCAGCCATGGTACTTGAATCCCAGTGATACAACGTTTACATCTCTAACCCATAACGTGAGTGATAAGAACACACATGATCTATTTCCTTAAACAAATGTTTAACCTGCTCTCGTTCCCTAAAGCTGGTGACCCAAATGACATCCAAGGTCCCTAGCATGACCTATAGTAATGCACAGATTTTATTTAAGATGCAAAATGAAAAAGAAATCAATCAGGCATCTTCAGGAAGAACAAGGGCAAATCCTTCCTTCATGGAATTCACGGAGCCGTGGTTATAACTTTGTTCCTCGTATGTTTTCTCGGGGATATTTAGCAATATTCAGCCATCAATCACATCAAGAGCACCTGTGTCCCTGCTCATCTGGTGCTGTTCACAGTCACACTGGCAGGGAGCTCAGCAAAGCGCGTGATGCAACAGAAAACAAACACAGGGGAACTGTGCTGTCTATCGCAGTGTTTAGCAGGACTTACTCTGGGCTCCAATTGCCTGTGTTTGAATTGAAAAGTCCACAACATAAATCAATGACTAGACAGGGAGCGAATAGAAAAGGGGATATGTTCCATGAAGTGAGGAGCATGACTCTGACAGCAGCATCACTCAATGCAGCAGTCAGCACAACTTCTCAGGGAGACAGTGAGGCTGGGCAGCAAAGCCCAGAGTCCCCCCAAACACAAGGAAGGAACTGCACACAGCTGCTCTGAGAATTATAACAGTGTAGCCACAGAGGCTTAGTAATCTGAAAGGGAGACACGACTGACTGTCTTGCTGTCACTGCCCAGAGTGGCACAGGAATCTCAAACCTCCCAAAGATCAGCGGAGTTATCTTCTGTCAGCAGGGCCTGTCAGACACAGCACCGTAAATCACTTTTGACATTTTTTTTCCTTTTTACTGTTACTGGCATCTACCTTCTTTACTTTAAAATCAGCATCTTGTTAATCTTTAAAGTCCCCAGAAAACTTATCAGAATATTGATCTATTGTAAGACACATTGTACAGATTGAACTAATAAACATATACTTTTAATGCTTTAATTAAAATATAATCAATTATGTTCCATATTTCCAAAATGTATTTATTATATTGTCATAATACATATTATATTGTTCTATTATATATAATCATAAATTATATTTTATCATCTCAACTGAAACACAATAAATTATATTCTAAGTGTTTTTATTAAGGCACATCTTTATTCTATAAATTTATTTAAATTTAACTATAGAGATTTACATTTAGCATTTGATCATTTGTTAATTAACAATAGATGTTTAGCATTTTCTATATGCAAGTATCTCTAAGCCCTGTGAGGCAATGAACAGACACTAAAGTCAATAAAGCTTATAAGAAGAAGCCATAAGTGGATATATCTTCTATATTATAGAATATAGAAACAAATAAGAAGCATTAGAGTGGAGATTTGAGCCCTTGACTTCCAGACACCTTGATTTGACTCAGGATTCTGGGACGTAGGTTGAACCACTCACCCAAAGTAGGACACCACTTTGAGACTGAAAAGCAAGCCCCACCTTTTTTCTCAGGTCACAAAACTTCAAATGCTAAGCAAGTGAGAAGACCCTGCTGCCTCGTGGAGAAGCTGCCTAGCAAGGCAAATATGGCCTTTGTCCGGGAGAAAATGCTGGAAGCTCTGAATGGTTCAAAAGGATCCCGGCATGAGAAGTGACTCTGATCAATCGCCAGCCAGGAGCAGTGCCCCTCAAGCTCCTCGATGACCAGTGGTTTCTGGCCCCTCTCCTAGAAGCTCAGGGACAAAGCTTTTGAGACAGGGCCTCTGACTGGCTGATAGGCTCTTCCCACTGCAGCAGGTGCTGTACCTTTCTCACTGAGGCTTTCAGTGACTTTACCTTATATTTTAAAGTTATAACCCACTTGAATTTCAACCTACTACATCATATTCTGTGGTCGACTCTGTAGTTTGCTTTCTAATCTAATATAGTTGTTCCTGAGATAGCAGGGAAGGGGTGACGAGAGCTCGGCAGTGGCAGCTTGGAGACAGACACGGAGCACAGTCAGCAGTTCCCCCTGCGTAGCTGAGAGGGTCGGCACCACGCTGATGCTTCGGCCCAAAGGACAGCGAGGGGGGAGAAATGGTGGGGAGAGAGGAACCAAAGAGGGCACACAGCCGGGGGGGCCTGGAGCCACCCTCCCAGGAGAAAGCTGCCACTACTTCCGGAACAGCAAGACTCAGCAGCGTGGACGGGATCAGCGCACACTAGAGAAGCACACGCTGAACTGTCCCAGAGCAAAAGCATCCATTCAAAGGAAAGGAATGCGGAAGGTCGTGTGCACTCCTGACCAGAGATGAGCAGTGTCAGTGGGGCCGGCAGACCTAGATGGGTCTTGTTAGGAACTGAATGTAAAGAATGCAGCTTACAAGTGGCCTGAAAGCTTGAGGGGTCACACTGACTTTATTCTGGGCAACCTCATCAGTGGGTGCCTGTCTTTGAGCTGTCCTTTCCCAGGCACTCAGCAGCCGACAGCCCCAACGACACAGGTACAGCACCGGCTGCAGCAGGAACAATCTTTCAGGTAGTCGGAGGCCCTGTCCCAGGAAAAGGCAATTGGGAATCACTTCTCATGCCGGAATCCTTTGAACCATTCAGAGCTACCAGCATTTTCTCCCCAACGAAGACCATATTTGCCTTGCTAGGCAGCTTCTCCACGAGGCAGCAGGCTCTTCTCACTCACTTAGCATTTGAAGTTTTGCAACCTGAGAAAAAGAAGGTGGGTTTTGTTTTCAGTCTCAAAGTGGTGTCCCACTTTGGATGAGTGGTTCAACCTACGTCCCAGAATATGGAGTCAAATCAGGGGATCCGAATGGCTTGGGCTTAAATCTCCACTCTCCTGCTTGTTATTTGTGAGATGTGAGGAGAGTCACCTCCCTCATGTATAAAATAAAGATGTTTCACCTATGAATAGTTGTTTTGAGATTTCAATGAGATGAGCTATGTGAAAGTGCCAAGGATACTGGAGAGCCCTGCTAAGTACCAATTCCTGCCATCGCTTCTCTTCTGCTTGGACTTTCTGTATTCGTTTAACTCTTACCACTTTCTATTTCGTATCATATTAACTATAAAGTATTTCTTTTTTGTTCATTAATGATGAGTTATTTTAAGGAATTGACAATATTGCATCCCCCAGAAGACAAAGCCTAGAACTGCAGACTCAGTGACAACTGGGGTCCAGGAGCTTGCCACTGTGGTCTCCAGGCTTCTCCGGCACAAGGTTCAGAGCTGTGGCAGTGGTTTTCACTGTTCAGTCTTAAAATTATTCTTCAAGGGCAAATATCTTACCTGTTTCCTCCTAAGTGAAATAATACATTCAGTTGGCGTCCAGGAAACTGCAACGTAAAATACTTCTAGAATGTCTTATTAAGTAGCATTGGCAGTGCAATGGGACTCAGCGATGAAGAAAGGTAAGTCTGAGTCACTTGTAGAAGAAAGGACGCAGTCTGAGACCATAATGTTAAGTGAAATAAATCAGACACAGTGGTTAAATACCATGTTTTGTGTAAAAATATAAAATATAAATAATTTAAAGAACAAAACTCAGCTCAGTGTGGGGGCACACACCTGTAATCCCAACACTCAGGAGGCTGAGGCAGGAGGATACAGATAGTTCCAGGTCAGCTTGAATTAGATATCAAGACTTTGTCTCAAAATGCAAACAGAAAAGGGTATAATAAAATAGAGGTAATAGGAAACAGGAAGGTAGACTTTGTGTAGTTGGAAAGGGCATCTAGGAATATTCATAGTGGAGATTATTCTATAGCTTGTTTAAGGGGTGGGGGACATAAGAGAAGAGAGAGTTTTAAAAAATCAAGATTCCATCTATATATTCACCAGTTCCCCAGTATGAATATAACTATTATTTATTATAGCTGTATGCTAACAAAGATAAATAGCAACTGCCATAAGCCCAAGGCAGCAGAGTGTTTATTAAAATGCATCTCGTCCCTACCTCTTAGCATGTGAACTTCCTTTCACTCACATTTCCTTAAGCCTCAGAGGGCATTTACTTGCTAGGTTGCTACCAACTAACCCTAAAGGACTTTGTTCTTTTTTTAAATTTACCCTTCTGCCTGTCTGATGATTCTTTATATTAAATTTTCTTTCCCAAATAACTGGTGTTAGCATGTGTCTCCTGACTGGATGGCCCTCTGCAGGGCTGGGGTGGGAGGACTCTAGCTCTCCATGGGGAGTGAAAATCCCCTGAACACAACGTTCTAGAGACAGGACCAGATAATAATATCTGCACAAGGCCACAACTTGGAGCATCAGACCCTCCTGGCAGAGTTTCACACACTTCACGGCACATGGCAATGCCTTGAAAGGGTTATTCTGACAGTGGACTGTCACGCCCTTACCCTCTTTACATTCCTCTTTGGGACTTTCTAGAGTATGTTGTTCATTAAAAATAAGTATTTATTTATTCATACATGTGCCATCTGCTGTGGAGGCACATATGTTATACCCAGGCTTTTAATGTACAAGTTTGGTTTTTCCAATATTGGGGATTGAACTCAGGATCGTGTTCTTGTGAGGCAGGTCCGGTTTCAAAGCCCTGGCCCTGCTACAAAATATTTTTAATTGATTTTCTAATGAAAAAAAGTGAGTCCTCATGCAATTTTAAAAATTACTATGCACATTTGTCTCAAAAAGAAACAGGCAGCTGATAAGTGGACCATCCCAGCCCAGGCTGAGGAAAACCACTGCTGCTCTTATATGGTGGGGTGACTGTGGGCTGTGAAGACTACTCCAACCCACCTCATGGACGGAAATTACTATCTTCTTAAAACATTTGTATTTCCCTCAGTACATAAGATTTCTTAAACAAGCTATGAAATAATACCCTAAATGATTCTTCAAGCAAACTGAGGAAGGCAAGGTAGACAAGACAATAGGTATTAAAGAGTTGAGTTCATGCATGCAACAAAGGAAGAATTAGAAAGAGGATAGACATTTTCTCACTTTTTCCCCACTCTACTCTGTTAATTTTCAGATGACTGAAACCTAGAGAATTCTTCACCTTCACTACAAAATAAACCAAAAAACTGAGTATGTACTCTTCAAGACCAAAATAAATGATTGCATTTGATTATCTTTCAGATGTATGTAGTTCAGATGTATGTATGTAGTTCATTTTGTAGTTCAGCCTGGCCTTGAACTCACTATGTAGCCCAGACTGGCCCCAAATTCACAGTGATCCTTCTCCCTCACCTCAGCCTCCCAAGTACTGGGATATAGGTGTGCTCCACCATGCCCAGCAATGATTGCATTTGGAAACTCAAACTTATTGGGAAATAAAAGAAGAAAACCAGAAATTATATACTTAAAAGGTTTATTTTTCTTCTCTTGATTTTTTTCAAGATAAAATTGATTACTTAAAATAAGGGAGTTTGTAAAGCATTCAAATACAAAATCTATGATAGCAGTACAAAGGATGGCATTATTCTGTTAGAAATTAATTACATTTGTTTGAAGTATTGCAACATTATTTCTAAGTACAATACAGTTGAGGATGCATATTTTAAACTTTCTACAACTGAAAAAATGAATATAAAGAATTGCAAATAAAAGCTAAATACAAAAGATAGAATGGTATGTGGAAAACATTTTGGATAACTCAAATAAAGTGTGAAAGGAAGAACAGATTGCCAGCAATAAAATCATGTGACAAGAAATAATTTAGGGACAGACTTAGATGCAACCATGTCCGTAATTACACAGTGACCCCAAACACTTTGGAAAAAAGGCACGTGGTAAATCAGATTTTTAGAAATTGACTCAACATGTGCTGTTTTTCACAGTTTAATTTTATGCATAAATACACAGAGAGTCTGAAAGGAGTGAAATGGAACAGGGTCATCCAGCCAAGCAATAATCATGAGAATGATGGTAAATGCCTCCAAGAATGCTCAGGTAAGCATATGTCCATGGGCGAAGAGGCAAACTCAGAAATGATAATGGAGTTGACTTTACAAGAAACCGTAATAATGTTAAACGTCCATGTACTTAGTAGGAGATATCAAAACCAATGAAATCAAAACAAATACAACTAAACAAATAATGACATGAATCAGTGATTATACTTGGTATTTTAATATCTACCTGTCGATGGTTGAAAGAACAAGTTAAAGGATAAAACCATAAAGATCTACAAGTTATTAACAATATTATCAATCCTCTTGACCTAAAAGATATTTATAGCAGGTTGCACCCAAAAGAGCAAAATACTATTCTGTCTGAGAATAAATATAACATTCAACAAGATAAGAAACATTCTGCCCGATCAAAACATGAAATTTAATAAACATCCAACAATTGAAATCTTGCTGTAATGCTTAGTAACCACAGTCAAATCAAGTTACAAATCACTAGCAATAAATTTCCTATTGAATTCCTAAGTAATTTAAACTTGAATAACAAACAAAGGGTGATTCATAGGCCAACAAAGAAATGACAAGCCACATTAGGAAATGTGTCAAAATGGATAATAATGAAAATGTAAAATTTTTTAAAATATGTGTTATGTAGGCAAGGCTTAGAGAAGTTTCTGGCCTTTAAAGGTTAGAAAAAGAATGGTTTTTAAGAATGATCTAAATTCCTGCATTTAAAACCTAGATAAAGAATTATTAAGTAGAAAAATAGGAAATTAGAAAATAAGATATTGACAAAGAGGAAACACATAATAGAGAAAATGAACAAAATCAAAAATTGAATCATCAAAAATAGTAATGAAATTGACAAAGATGTAGCAAGATTAAGCAAAGAAGGGAAATCACACTGATCAGTGTGAAAAATGAACAAGAATATACCACTTCAGATCTTACACATAATAAAAAAATAAAAAGGGATATTCTAAAAACTTCATGTAGTAAATTAAATGACATAGAATGAAATAGATGAGTTCACTGAAAACTCACTCAAGCAGAGAGGAAAATGAACTAGAAAAGCCAAATAATTCTACTCAAATATTTGAATCCATTATAAAAAATCTTCTCATGCGTACAAAAATCAGACGCTAAGTGTCTGATCCACAGTCATTGGCTTGATCCACAGTCATTCTGCGCAGTGGGGGTGGGTTTCTCCAGGAGGATTAGAGTAGATGCTCTGTGGGAGGAAGGCTGTACCATCTTCTGCCTGCTCCTTGGTATCCATTCGTCATCCTCCACTTGCCCTCTGCCCCACAAGGCTTCATCCAGAAACTGCATCAACAGGCACTGTTGACTTCTTGCTCCCCTCGGCTTCAGACCACAGGAGCTGCTGACAGGAGTCTGAGAAGCCGCAGGAAGCGGGGTATTTACTTCCTTGCCTCCCTCCTTGGAGGTCCAGGGAAGACTGGCCTTCGTCTTGATTGCAGAACACAGCTCCTGTCAGCTGCCTCTCCTCCCACCTGTCTCTGCCCATAGGTCCTAGTAGTCTCTATCTTTCCCATCTCCTCAGGGCTAGAGATAACAGCAGAACCACCCCTGTTTACTAGGCCTAAGCTTGCCAGCGATCCACGTGCTGGGATACCACTCCTTTGCCTTGACCATTTTCAACACACCATACTGTGAGTTTCATGAAAAGACCTTAATTGATAGGACTTGTAAAAGATGAAGACACCCAAAGCCATGATAGTTTTGAGCTGATTTCAAGAACTATTAAATAATATAAATAATTTTCAAAGCAGAAGCAACAGATAGAAGAATGGAAGCAGAAGAAAGGCAGGGGTTAGCCAAGAGGGCCACGTGTTATAGGGAAAGCTCCCAGAAGTAGCTTGCTTTCCAACGCTGCAGTGGGACAGGAGTTTGAGGTGAGGTGGTGTCCGGTGCCTCTAGACCTTGGCATCCTCTACATTCACAAATCGTTACTCGCAGTCTCTTGCTGAGGACTGACTGGTTTCCAAACCTCAGCTCTGTCATGCTGTATGGCCTTCTCTGGGCACTCTTCTTTTTTCCCTCAAAGGCCTCTAGGCCGATCTTGGATTCTTAAGACACACAAGAAGTCACTGTTTTGCAGACAGAAGCCAGGTGTTACCTGCACTCTGATCCTATCTTCCTGGAGTTAGAATCAGACCCCGCAGGCTAACGGCTCAGCTCAAACCACATATCTGCTTCCATTGCACATGGCCAAGTCGCAACCTGTGCCTCTGACTAAATCTCACAATCTCCTTCTTGGGTTCAGGAATTTGCTGGGGCAGCTTGTTGAATACAAGGAAATGTGTGTTCATTCATTTAAAGGATGTTAAAAGTAGACAGACGGACACCAAATGAGAGGGGTATAGGGCAAAATATGAGACAGGTAGGCCCTTCCCATCCCTCCCCCAAGGGCCCTGCCCTGTACTCAGCATCCCAGAGAATGGCATAGGGACTGGGAGACTTTCATGGCTCATCACGTAGACACAGTCTATTGTTTAGTCCATCTCTCATCTAATCATCAGGAGATGGATGGGAATCTGAAGTAATCATCATTGGCCTCTCTTGCCCCCAACTCCCAAATGAGTCCACAAAAGGCCAACTCATTAAAACAAAGGATGCTGTTGTGGAGGTGCACACTTGTGAGTTCAGCCTGGGCAATTTGGATGCTTAGCTAGATACTATCTAAAAATAAAAAGGACGGGAGATGTAGCTTAGCGGGAAGGTTCTGGCCCCTATCCCCAGCACCACCAAAAGAAAATCAAAGTAAAAAAGGACATTCCTATCACCGAGGCAAGTTCAAGAGATAAGGCATTCTGGGTCAGGAACCTGAGCCAGAGACCACATATGCTAGAAGAAAAGATACATTTGGCATTCCTATTACTCAGAAAATTATAAGGATTTTAACAAATCTGTGACAAAAACAGGTTAAAGTTCAAATATTTGTTTCTTACTCTATCATAGACTCCATATATAAACCATTGTGTGAACTAAAGTTAGAAAATTAGTAGCAATACAGTTTGGAGAAAAAAATAGATAATAAAGATAAAACAAATCTATCAATAATTAAAAGAACAAGAACACCTGAAAAAAACAAATACATCAGGTGTGGTGGAGCATGACTCTAATCTCAGGCACTCTAGAGGTTTGAGGCAGGATACTTCCAAGTTCAAGTTCAGTCTGGGAAATTTAAATGACTTAGTGAGAACTTGTCTCAAAATAAAAACTAGAAAAAGGGTGGAGATGTAACGCAATGCAAAAGTCTTGGATTAATCCCTGCAGTGGAGAGAGGGAAAGAGAGAGAGAAAAAGAAAGAGGGAAAAGTGAGAAGAAGAGAGAAGAGAAGGGGAGAGGCGAGCAGGTAAGACAGGGAAGGAAAAGAAAGGGAGGGCGGCAGGGAGGAAAGAAAACGAATTCAAGACAGTCTTTGAAACACATGATAATAAATTCTAGTTTGTTTAAGTAATAAGAGAAATATAAGCAAGTGAAATTTGTGAATGGAAGCATAATCAAAGACACAAAGAACATAAAAGAATCACCATTCATCTCTTCACATAAGTAGAACAGATGGGAAAATGAATAAATTTTGGTTTATGTTTTTTAAATTAAAATTTTGTTACATTTTAGATATACTTAAGGGTCACATTCATCATAGAGAATTTGTGTCTGTACCTGATATATCTTGATTCTTTTTCCCTCATTCCCTCCTTCCCTTCAATCTATCTTTCTTAACCTATTTACAAAAGTTTTCTTTCTCTTCTATCCTTCTAGTACATGCCTAATGTTTTTAGATTTTTAATTTATTCAAAAAAGATCCCAGACAAAGTAGAAAACCAGAATATAACACAATACTCCACTGATAAATTCCAGGAAAATAATGGAGAAGCTAATAGGAAAAATATAAATGAATAAGTTATTATTTACTCAGAACAAAAGAAAGACAATTAGAAATTCTAAGAGAAAGAGGGAAAAAGCTTTTTTTTTTTTTTTTTGAAGGCCTTATTCATAAAATGGAGAGGGAATAACCTCTTTTTACAGTGGGGCTTGCAATATTGTCCTTTGTGTGAGACTTAAAATACTGCATGGCACATCCCCAAATCTCTAGATATAGTGGTTTAGCTCCAGTAATTTCTATAATTAAAGTGTTATAAACTCTATTTGTTGACTTCGAACTTCAAGATCAGTCTAAAAGAAAACAGAGAACTCAAATGTAAAGACTTTGAGGAATGTAAAACTAATTTGTATTAGTCTACTGACAAACTGTAGAGTGCTAATTCCGTCCTTCCTACCTACTAGAGAATAAAAATTCCAATCTAAAATACATGTTTTAAGAGTTAATAAGTTAGTAAAAATTATTAAAATAGTGAATTACTTGATAAAATTAGATAATTAAAAACTTAATTTTTAAATGTACAGTTGAAAAAAAAGTATGGGAAAAGCTGTATAAATTAGCTTAGTTATTAGTCTTTCATAGCTGGTGTTAATGGATATTTTGAAAATAACAATTCTCATACCAATTCAAATTTTTGGAAGATATTTGTCAAAATGTAAAAGATGAACATTTCCTTGTTCTCTCGCAGTATAAATATTGTATAAATAAATGTGAATGAAAATTTATTGTGGTCTTGCTTATCAGTTTAAAGAAACAGAGTAACAGCATTGTTTTAGGCAAGAGATAACTATAATGTAATAGATAGAAATAAACAAACCTAAATGATTTTTAATGGACAGAACATTTAATAAATTTTAGTAATTCACACAATTACACATTACACAATTGTTTATTACCATAAGGAAGATCACTGTGTGTTAGCACAGAAATGTCACAAAACACTGGTAAGTGAAAAATCTTCCAGAAAATCCTGTATGACAGGATTTCATGTGTACGGAAGCTTCTAAAATACTGTGGACCCTTGACTTATGAACTCCATTCACTCAAGAAGGCTGGTTGTAACTAAAGTCGATCAGGCTCCTCTACACCACTATAGGAGTTTCTTCTGTATAATTTTAGGCCACACTTTTCTTCTCAGTGTCCTTAGAAAGACATTGGCCCAGGATTTCTTAAGTCTACACAGGAAAGGATGCTGTAAGGTGGTTTTCAGAACTCTTTAGGACTTAAATCTATATCTGAGGCCACCTGGAAGCAAAAGCACCAGGCGTTCAGGTCCTTACTCAAGACTTTGCTGATAAGTTAAAACTGAAATTCCAGGTGTAACCCAAGGTGTTCGTGGGTCAGGCCAGTTATAATTCGCGGCATCATAATTATATAGAAAATGTATTATAATTATACAGAAAATGTATGGAGACCAGAGAATACTCTTTAAATTACCAATAAGTTTAATTCTAGGGAAAACAGAGAGGAAGCAATTACTTCATATGATTCACTATTTTTTCAGTGACTATTCCATTATTTAAAAATTGGTATGTGTTCACTTAGGCAGCCCATACACTAAAACATTTTTTTCAAATCCCTGTGAAGAGCTGAGAAACACAAAATTAAAACAGATTATATTCAATAGCAGCTGTTTGGCAGCCAAATCTCCCTTGCATGAGTATGACTAGCAGACAGCAAATATCCAAGCAATGTTCTCTGATTCAAGCAATAGCCTCTGATGAATGAATGAATGAATGAGGGAAATACAAACTGAAATACTCAACCATGTGTTTTATTTTGTTATACGATCACTTTTTGCTATTAAAGAAGTTAATTTTCAAATAAAATAAAGACTCTCTTATCCATTTTAAAGACAAGGTGTTTCTTCGACCCAAGCCTTTGTGCCATTAAAAAAGAATTTCTTTTTTTTTACCCTTCCTGGGTTTCCCTGCCTACATTCCATGTCCTATGCACACTTGGAATCTCTGGGATATAAGTCTGATTAGACAAAAGCTCTTAGGAAACATTTACAAAAGGTAGTTCCACAGACAGAAAAGCATTCCAGAAGAGTTGATCATTTCCATTTCAGAAGTACACAGAGATGACACATGGCCCGAGACACACACAACCTCTTCAGGATTCATTGTTTTAGACAAGAGACAACTATAATGTAATAGATAGAAATAAACATAATATAGAGCCATCCTGGGTCCAGGGTCTTCCCAAGGCAGGAAACAAGAAATTGGCCTTGACATAGAAGCCCGGAGGAAGCCAAGGAGTTGTGTTTGTTTTGTTTTGACATGTGACGTGATTAACTACCGTGCCTTCCATTCCTTCCAGGGCCTTAGACTCACTTCTTCCTGACCTGTAAACAGAAGCAGGATGCCTCTTGAAGTTGGACCAACTATCTGGGTTTGGGTAAGACACACACGCACACACACACACACACACACACACAAGTGGGGGAGCATCTATGAAATGGGCAAGTGAACAGGGCAGCTTGGGACCTTGAAATCTATTTGCATCTAACAAATGACATCAGATGCAAATGTCTGCACGCAACTCAGGGGAAAAGGAGCAGGAAGCAGGAACACACCCATGAAAGACATGAATCCTCTACATTATAAACAGCTTCACAGAAGCAGTACAGCCTGTGCCAAGTGTGAGAAAGGGGAAAAACATAAAAAGAATGAAATCTTGAATGCAACAGAAGACCTCTTCAACTCTGGGGTTATGTAACAGAGAGAAGAGGGAGAAGCAACTTGCAGGAGACCTGTGAGAAGGGCTAATAAAAAGCCCCAGATTTGTGTCCAAGTAGAAGTGTCAAAGCACCACTTTGTTTCTGTCTTTCTGTCTCCTCGATGGACACCGATGCATCTCCATATTGAAATCACATTGATTCAACTTTTTCAGGCCACTGACCAATCAAGTCACTTAGTTAAAAGAGAAAGTAGGTGATTATATTAACAGACACTGTGGTTCTATCTTGCTTTTCTTTTAACTAATAAATCAGATTTCTAAAAGAAGGAAAATAATTGTCATCCTGGAAAATGGAAAATGATTCCAGGAGAAAAGAAGAGAAGACAGAGACAGAGGAGCTGTGTGAGCAAATGCCAACAGCTCTTGCCAGAGGCAAGGTGATGGCCTATGTGTGTCAGAGAATAAACCATTTGTTCTGAGCAATAACAGCCAAAGACTCAGGTAGAGAAGAGTAACCTTGAAATTAGTGACTCCTGACTGGACAGAAATGGCCATGTGGTTCAGTAGTGAGCATGGAGCAAACTCCTTCTCAGACCTGTTAGAGTCAGTAAAAGCAACAAACAATTTATGCCCAACTTGTCCATTTAGTGTCGTCAGGATTACTCATTCCTACAAGTAAAAAATGTAATGGCTCGAAGCACTTACACAGGTCAGGCCTGGCACCTGGGAACCACGGACAGGAGGGAGCCCAGACCGTGTTTTCCATGACCTGGGTGAACTATCAGTGATGTGAAGCCATGCCCCTTCTGGGCCCTCTCATGTCAAAAGGGTAAAATGGAAGACCTGTGTTCAAATTCTTTGTACCAACAAATATATAGGAGGCTGAAAAATAAGATACTAATGTGTTTTCATCTCTAAATTTTTCCCTTTTTGCTAGTCAGTCCAATAGCAGGCTTGATGCCTCAGGCTGAGATGAGACTGAGCAGAAATAAAAGCAAAACATCCTCAGTTATTTCTGTAAGAGCCTAAGTTCACTGCAGAGAAGAAGGTTTCAAGACAAACACCAGGCCTCAGGAAAAAGCTGAAGGGACAGAGGTGCTTTGTCTCAAAAGTAAAAGAGAAGGATTTCCTGTCAGAGGCAGGTCTGTAGGTCCCGGGCCCTGCTTCTCAGGAGTTTTCCAGAGCTAACCACCAGCTGTCTGCAGAGCAGGCTGAGGTAATGGGCACAGGGACTCCATCTTGAAGAACAGTCCCGAGTGCCGGGAGAGAGTGATGAGGAGCAGTGAGGTCACTTGGCCCAGAAGGGGTCAGTGGGAGAGCAGCCCTGAGATGGGTGTAGATGACTCTGCCAAGCACCATGAGGCAGTGAGGCTCAATACTTGGGTATGGATGGTTCTGGGACACAGACGTGACTCTGGTGAGAAAGGACCCAGACTCTTTCCTTGGCCAAACTCTGGATGGGTCCTTGAGCTTTATTCTTCCAGAGATCTCAGTCATGGCCTGTAAAAACCACAGGCTCTAAGCACAGTTTTGTTCACAGTCCCTACACCCCCCTCCACACACATAACTTAAACACCAGCACAGTTCCCAACAACTGACATCCACTTCCTTAGGATTACAACTTCATGCCCCTTATACTTGGGGAAGTTCAAGGCCACCAAAGAATTTACCCCTTATTTCATCCATCATCTAAAGATAGGCCCCTGTCTTACTCTAGAAGGTAAGACACTAGCCTAACGTCCAAGTTCCACTTAGCAACCCAAAGGGTGTAAAGGCATTTCCAATCCCCATTCTCACTCCCTGCCCTTTTGTATGTCTCCACTTTCCTGGTTCTGTCCACTCCCTGCTCTCCCACTCTCCCTTCGAAACACCCAGAACATCACAGGTATTGGCCTCGATCTCCTTCACACCGGCAAATACTAAGGGATTTTGCTACAAGCAAAGTGATGGCCCACCTTTTTTCAGAGAGTAGAGCATTGATCTCTATTGCAAGGGTTGTTTGTTACTAACCAAAATCTATCCTTGCACTTTCATGTCTGGCCGTCTCTTTGACAGAGATGTTGCAGGAGTGACTGAGGTCAAGTGAATTATTCCACCAATCCAGTCAAATGAAAATAATCAGATTTACAATTTAAGTTGGTCTTCAGAAAATAAGTGCACGCATTTTTTTTGACACAGCTGAGACTCATACCCCTCAATGGATATAAGGGCTTCTGCTGTAATTTAACTGCTAGAAGTGCAGTGAAGAGAACAATTTGATGCAGAGAAATCATGCTACAGGAAGCCAGAGATCTAAAATAACTTGGGCATAAGCTGTAACACTGGTCCTAAATCAGCATGTGCATACCCCTACGAAAAAAACTGTATTCTGATTAGTGGAGTCCAGAGCACTAGTACCATGTTATTACAGATTCTAGGAGAAAGGTGTTTTTCATTTTTTCATTGTGATAGTGATCAGATTATTTAATAATTATGTTGAATTCTTCGGTTTTCAAGCCATGTAGACAGTGCTAAAGCCTGTATTTATGAGGTCTGACAGAAATATCATGAATGTTAATATTTTTATCACAGTAAAATGTACGTTGCCATCAGTCCCTCCACAGAACACTCACCTTCATTTCTCATATAACTCTTGCCACTTTCCAAATAACCTCTGGAAATCTTCCATGAACGTCTTTATCCCCTTCTTTCTTCACTCCCTCCCGCTTCCCTCTGTCTCTTGTCTTTTTTCCATTTGCAAAAGATTAATCTCCCTTGTTTCTATATATCCTTTATAAATCAGTATCTCGTCAAACCTTAAATAAAATCTTCTACAATCAGGAGAGATACTTGGGGCATTCTTTAAAACCACTGTGACCACTTTTCCTTTAGAGAAAAGGCCCTTAGTTTCCATAACAAGAAAAAGGAGATTTAAGGCTTGTTCAACAGTGTAATTTTTTTATTGAAAATTTGATTTACTGGTACATATTTGTGGTCCATGATGCTTACATGACATGTGTGGAGTTGATACACACACAATACACCTTAATTCTTCCTTTTATTTTTTCATCTCTTCCTCTGTCTCCCTCTCTCTTCTTTCTACTCTTGGCCCCTTCCCATTTGCCAAAGCTCCATTTTCATCATGTTTTGCCTTCAGTTTTACCACCCCTCTTCTCTTCTCCCCCTTTCACCTCCCTCGCTCTGTTATTCCCCCCATCCATTTGAAAAAGCTCTCCCCAATTTCTGCTTATATATATTTTATTTTGTTGTCTCTTTCCTGCATTCTCTTATATTTCTAGTTTTGGAAGTTTTAGGACTCTGCACATTGATTTCTGCGGTGGTTGTACTAATTTACATTCCCAGCAGTAATATAGAAGGGTGTTTCCTACCTCCACCTCCTGGAGGGCATTTCTTATTATTTGATTTCTTGCTAACAGCCATTCTTTCTAAAGGAGGAATCTCAGCACTGCTTTAATTTGCATTTCTTCAATGGCCAGCAATGCTGAACGTATTTTCATGTCTTTTTTGGCTTTTCGTACTTTTTCTGAGAAGTGCCCGTTCATTCTGGTTGGCCATTTTTTGACTGAGTGTTTCGCTAGGAGGTTTTTCATTTTTTAGTTATTTATGTATTCTAAATGTTAGTCCTCTGTCAGAGAAACAGCTTGCAAAATTCTTTTCCCCTTCTGTAGCTTGTCCCTTCACTCTCTTGGTGGTTTCCTCTGCTGTGAAGAAGCTTTTTCATCTAATATGAGCCCATGTGTTGATTCTCAATATTATTTCTTGTGCTACTGGGGTTCTGCATCAATGAGCTCTTGATAAATTCTGTGTTCATTTTGCCCAATAGGCTGAATATTTTAGAATTTAATCACACATGATTCAATAAACTGAGGTTCTATTCTATCTTAAAATCTCTCCTTTTTATCTAAACATCAGTTTCTTAAATAATCCAAGATGCCTTTTTTATTTCATTATTTCCAATTCAAAAGAAGAGTTTAATGGTTCTGAAACACAAAAAGAGCCAGTAGATTCATTTTCTGTCTTTCACAAAAACAATTAAGAGATATTTATTTAATAGGTACTTGTCATGTTTCTTTATGTTTCAGAGTCAAATTCAGCCTAGTCCTATTTTGTTTGATTAATAGAGTCTTTACAAAGAAAGGGAGGGCCGGAGATTCAGCTCAGTGGGTCCAGCACCTGTCTTGCAAGCACAAGGACCCAGGTTCAATCCCCCAGCAACCACATACTATCCTGGGAGTGGAGACTCAGGCCCAACAGCAACAAGTACCACATACCACAGTGCCAGGAGTGGTGGCTCATGCTTGTAATCCCAGCACTCCAGAGGCAGAGGCAAGAGGATTGCTATGATGTGAGTTGAGACTGAGCTCAGGGCCAGCCTGAACTACAAAACGAGACCCTATCTCAAAAAATAATTAATTAATTAAAAAAATAAAAATAAGGGGACAAAATGTGAATCAAGTCATGTCATATTCTGGTAAAATCCCTCCGTGTTGAATGTGATGATGATGTGTATTCATAATGTATGAATAAAGATTTGAATTTAAAAATAAAAAAGAAAATGCCCAATATTTTAAAATTATGACATTATGTTAATAATACAGATTTATGACTTTGAAAAAGCAAAGAACCCAACCACAAGGAGGAGCAATCCATCCCTTAGATGCGACACATGGCCTCCAATTCACCAGAGGCTATGATACTTCCTAGTCCAGCTAAGACTCTAACCCATTCCCTCCTCGTTACCAGGACTGGAAGTGTCTCCACCAAGGACAGCAGAGGACTCTCAGTGACTCCCTCCTCAGACAGCACCGGCTCTCCAGACAGTCCCACTGTGAATAATACAAGAGGGTCTTCCTTTTGCCTTAAGACAGTGAAGTGCACATGAGGAGGGAGTTTATAAGAAATGTTCGTGTTTCCCTGGAATGTCTAATGTAGCTCAGGAAGAACTTCAACTGTTTTCAAGAATATCAAAAGCAGAAAAGGCCAGTTCAACCCTTTGAGGGGTTCCATGTGTCTGTCCCTCAAGCTCCCCACCTAGTTTGGGGCATCCTCATGTATCTTCAGGACCCCAAAGGACCATTTACCCTGCTGTGGAGTGGCCATTTGTTGTCTGGCTGGCAAGAGATCATGTCGGGGGAACCTTAGAATTCCTAGAATCTCTGTGAACTAGGTCAGTGCTTCTTGACCTGCGTTTCTCTAATGATCAAAGATGCCACGCATTTATGGACCTGTTGACTATTTGCACTCTGAGAAGTATCTATTCATTTCAGTTGCCCATTTTCTGATTGGGTCTTTTACTTTGGGGAACCTTATTTATTTTGAGTTCTTTATGTATTCTGTGTATTCATCCCCTACCTGAGGAGAAGCTGGAAAACTTTCCCCCATCCTTTAGGTTGTCTCTTCACTGTGTTATTTGTTTCCTTTGCTGTGAAGAAGCTTTTAAATTTGGTATCAAACCCTTGTTGATGGTTGATCTTATTTCTTGTTCTACTGGGGTTATTTTCAGATAGTTCATCCCTACCTATGCCTTCAAGATTTTTATCATTTTTTCTTCAAGCAGATTGAATGTTTCTGTTTTCTACCCTTTTGGGTTTGATTTTCATATAGCATAGGAGAAATGGATCTAAGTTCACTCTCTGTACAGGAATAACTAATTTTCTGAGCACTCTTTGTTATATAGGCTATCCTTTGTCCAGCATATGTTTTTAGCCCTTTTGTTGAAGACAAGTGAGCTAAACATGCCATGTCTGGGGTCATTACTGCTACTCAGTTTTGTTCCAGGGACCCCACACCTGTTTGTGTGCCGGTACCATGCTGTTTGTAATCACTATCACTTTATAGAATAACTTGGTGTCCAAGGTTATGATACCCCTTGACTTTTTTGTTGTTGTTGTTGCTTTTGCTATTTTGACTCTTTTCTGGTTCCATATAATAAACTATGATTTTTATTTTTGTTATCCACTTTAATTCGTGAATGAAGGTCAAAAGATGAAACCTATAGCTTCTTGAGGTTTAAACTAAGACCTTGGCTTATTAACACTGTGGAGCAGAAGAAAACTGATCTTTCATTACTTTTCTTACATGTAAATTGAACTGAATTCCTTTACCAGGTGAATTTAATAAAAGTGAAATTGAGGGCCAGGGATTTAGCTCAGTGGTTCTGGCACCTGCTTTGCAAGCACAAGGGCCCAAGTTCCATCCCTGGTGACCACATACAACAATACTGGACATGGTGACTCACCAGCAGTCAGTACCACATACCACAGTGCCAAGTGTGGTGGCTCACACCTGTAATCCCAGCTCTCAAGAAGCAGAGGCAGGAGGACTGCTGTGAGTTGGAGACTGAGCTCAGAGCCAACCTGAACTACAAATGAAGGAACCAAACTAACTCCATTTTGTACAAACTATGCTAGGAGAAAAGATAAAAAACAAAGCTCAGGGTTAATTCTTGAAAGGTGTGTTGATTTACTGTGTTTAGTCTGCTCTGAGAGAGAAGGTCTGAGAGAGAAGGTCATGCTAACCTTGTAGTTCTTTGTAAAACCAAGTAGCCTGATGTAACCTTAACTTGTTTGTGCACTGCTATAAAAAGGACACAGTCTCTTCCACTGGGGTCTTTCTGACTGGTTCAGTAGACCCACAGCATACTGTGTTAATAAAGCACCTTTGTGATTACATGTGAGTTGAGTTCTGTTTCATGGCAAAGAAATTTCAGGACCTAACACAAAGCAAGACCCTGTCTCAAACCAAAAAAGAAAGTGAAACTGAGACTATGATACTGAGAACAAAAGAGAAAAACATTCAAGGACCTAAAATAAAGGCACGTATTACTCACATAAATTTTTAAATTCATTTTTAAAAAACTGAGTCACTAGATAAAAATCTACTGAAAACACAGTTGTAGCAAATTTAGTACGAAAAATAGCATGATCCATCCGAACATAACATTTTGAGATAATTATCATAGATAGTAAAGTAGAACTATTTAAATCTTCATGCAAATGTATATAGCTAATAAGAAACCATTCCATTAAGAAGTACAAAAAATTAATGTGTAAATAAATTCTTACACATGAAGCCAAAGAGTGTGAGACATGATTGTGGAGGAAAAGTACTTTCTGTTAAAGGTGTGGTTTTTTTCCCTGCTGTATCAGATTAATTTCCAATTTTTCAGCCTTGGTAGGTTAATAGTCATGTTCTCCTAAAAAGTCCTTGAAAGTAAGAGTATAGTATTTTAAAAAATGGAAAACATGTCAAAACATTGCATGTAAATAACAAATCAAAATGTCTTAAAAGAAACTATCTTCTCACCCTTCTCACTTGTATACACAGGCAAAGCAGAACATTGGGTTGTGTAATGTGTAATTCCAATTTGTTCCGCATAATCGTCTGATTAGAAACTGTTGCATTGTGTCTTTGTCTGTAATCATCAAGTTAAAATATAAATTTTATCTTGCTTTTATTCTGTAAATTTTGTAACAAAAAGTCATTTTACTAAAAAATAAACTGATATCACTTTCCAGAAGTCTTTACAGCAAATGACAAACTGAACAGGACCGAGAAGGCCTGGAAGAGCCTCAGCCACAGTACCCTGGCCTGCTCTCTTTCTGACTGACTGCCCCCTCTCCCAAGTCTCACAGCCAGGCTTTCCCCCATCTCCCCCACCACGCCTGAGCTGAGGAAAGGAAGAAAGGACTGAAGGGACCCCTGGGGAGAAGTTAAAGCCAACCTTTTTTCAGAGGGTAGAAAAAGCAGCCTCTGTGTGGCTAAGAGCAGAAAGTAGTTTTCAAGAAGCTTTGTCATTGGAAGTTGACAGTTTGTTGTTTTGACAGCAGCCTTCGTGCAGGGAGTCCTGTTGCTCCTGGTGCAGGTTTCTGTGCCTACCTGCCCCCCTGTTAGTCCAGGAGACCAAACCTCTGGCAATAAGCCCAAAATCCACTCACTCAAATGTTAGCCCTCAGGGCCTAGAGATGGGAACCTACCCCACCAAACAGGACCCAGCTTAATATCTGGTGGTGTGTCAGCTTTAAGTGTGCCCACTCCTCCCTCAGAAAGGCTTTTTCCACATCTTGCAATATCTACAATAAAATTACTTCCCTGACTCTTTTTTCTCTTTAGACAATGGAGAAAGAGACAAGCCTCACAACCATGAGTCTGGTGATCTTAAACTCCAGACCCACCAGATGCAATAACTACTGAGGGTCATTTGGTCCAAGTTCTTCATCAAATGTCAGAACGCTTGTAACTGAGAGGCCCATTCTAATTCTTCTTTCCATTTTTTCTTGAGTGAGGAAAAAGTTCTCTGGTGTTAGGGCTAATGATTGCAATTTTTAAGACACCAACTGCTATCAGATGCAAAAACTAGAGAAACCCAAGCTTTTTGGAATATGAACTGAAAAATGAAACCTTCACAAGAGTAGCAATCCCTCAAGAAGGAAAGATCCCATCATGCTGTGGTTTCCCTCTCACAGCATTTCTTCCTGCTGGGACCAAAGCAAAAGAAAAGAAGGCAGGCCCTGGATGCCAGTGTTGATGCCCAAGACTCATTTTCCTTTATTTTCTGAGTAACCTGCATTCTCTACCCTTGATACATACTTTCCATTGCTGAAGAGAAAGAAGATTCTAGTCATATCTTGGGCTTTAGTATATTCTAAGAGCAGTTTACAGTCCTTTAGGGCAGTGGTCCCCAGTCTTTTAGGCGCCAGGGACAGGTTTCTGGAAGACAGTTTTTCCATGGACTGGGAAATAAGAGAGGGTTGGTATGTTCCAAGGAGCATGCACCCTAGGGCCCTCCCATGCACAGTTTGCCATAGGGTGCTGGCTCCTATGTGAATGTAATGCCTCGGCTGACCTAGCAGGAGGGGGATTGAAGCAGTAATGCCAGAAGTGGGGCTCAGCTGTAAGTACAGAGGATGTTCCATCGCTTTCCCCCTGCTCATCTCCTACTGTGCAACCTGGTTCCTAAAAGCCATGGGCCAGTACTGGCCTGTGGCCAGGGCACTTTCAACTTCTGCTAGAGAGCATTCTACAACCAGTCAGAGTTCCTCTTCCTAGGAAAAGATCTTGCCGTGGGGGATGGAAAATAAATTGTTAAATATTTAATATATGTTCATGCTATACTAATTGATTTTACATATTAACCTCATTTAAGCAACAATAATGCTCTCCAAGGAGGCCAGATTCTCATTCTCTATAGCTGCAATTATGAAGACTAAAACCAGAAAGAAGCTCTACAGAGAAGAAGCTGCATACCTAGGGTGACAGAGCCTGTACGAAACCTGTAGTTGTGCTGTTTTTCACTATTCCCCACAGACTTAAACCCTACAAAGACCTAAGCCTTTCTTCTTTTTTTTTTTTTTTAATCTTTATTGGTACATTAAATATACATATCATGATTGCACTCCATAATGGGGATTTGTACCAGTATAAGATACAACTTAATTCTCATTTTTCCCATATCCCTACCCACCCTACCACCCCCCCCATATACATAAAATTTGTTTCCTTACTTTTTTGTTACAATCTCAACATTTTCCCCCTTCTTCCTATTTTACATTGAGCATTTTCTATTTCACAATATATAACATACAATTCTAGGACTCATTTACATCTTTATTTTCTCATACCAGAGAAAAGATGCAATATGTACCTATCTGTGCCCTATTTATTTCATTTATGAGCATATCCTCGAGGTATGTCCATTTAAGTAGAAATGATTCAAACTTATCATTTTCATGGCAGAGTAATACTCCATTCTGTAGAAGAACCACAGCTTTTTTATCCAGTCTCCAGTTGATGGACACGTGGGTTGTTTCCAGGATGTAGCAAGCCTTTCATTTTCCAGGTCTCTAGGGAGGTATCTTGCAGATGGAGTTAACACTGCTTTCTTCCATTATTCTTCTACCACTGAATGAGAAAAAAACGGAAAAAGAGGCAAACGATGAGAAAGTACAGATGGACCGGAATGCTAGACATGAAAAACAGCAAAAACAAAAACAAGATAACCAGGTTATCCCTAAATTAATTCCATGGAAGAAAAGTTGTAGAAACAACCCAAACCTTGTAAGTGTACCCCATAGATAGGTGTTTTCCTCTTTGGATTTGTGAGCAGAAGAACCTTACCAAGACATTACTGAAGTGGCCAAGATTTAACAGAACTGAAAGCCAAGGTCCCCATACCAAGGTCAAAGAATTCTGATAATGTTCTTTGTGACAGTCCTCCACAGTTGACTACGTTTGGCCTTGAGGTTTTTTTTAAAAATATAACCTAATTTATTTACCCTAGGGACTTATCCTTATTGACTTTTTCTAACAGGTTCCATGTGGTTGTCTGCTTATTTCTAATATACACGTAGATAATTCACTTCCTTCATTCTTGTACATTCCTTGCAAAACCACATGCACCATTGTTACATTAGTCATGGGTTTTTCACAGATGATAAAGCCAATAATACTAGGGAGTTTTGGTGGAGTGCTGTCACCTGTGGCACAATCTGTTCAAATGTCTCTCACATGCAACTTGGAGTGACAGACAAAGGAAACTCACCTTGCAATTATTTTATGTTTTTCTAAAGATCTGAGAAATTTATTTTACCAAGTATATGCAGAACATTAACTAGTGGTGGTAATTAAAATTTTCTAAGTTCAATCTCTTCATCTCAAAATGAACAAATATATAAAATAATTATAGTTTTCCTTAACTGCACCAAGCAAAAGGAAGACCTTCAGTAGTTTAGAGCTCTAGACCTCCTTGATGGCTTAGGAGAATTTTTGCAGTGGCTAGTGGGAGACATAGCAGAGTGGTGGCCTTTCTGAGGGACTTGGTACAAGCTTCATCTGCCTATCAGTAAACCCCAAACCTCTCAATTTCACATCTCACTTTTTCCCACTTCAAGTTTTATTTCAATTAGATATACTGTAGGCAAGTGTTGACCATTCTAAGGCCACAGTCTCTGTCGTGTGGGCCAGGAGGGATAGGGTTCAGGTCATTTTGTTCATCCTTACCCACATGTCACCTGTCTGATCCTAAATCTGGGAGACTCCCCAAAACAGGGGAAGACAGTACAGTGGGAAGGAGTGAAGAGTGGGCCTGTGAAAACCAAAGGCTGCCTCTGGCATAGGGGCTGCTGCCAACCCTGGAGGAGAGGGTTGGCACTGAAATAAGAGAAAAAGTAAAATTTCATCTTCAGGAACAAACATGAAAAGCTCCCAAAGCAGCCATTTCATAAAGGTCTTTGGAAAGTAGAAGATATACCTGGAAGGAAACAAAGAGGAAATTTAATGGAGAAGTTGGTCCTTTGCCTTTTCCTTCTCCTACAAGAGCCAAGGAGAACATGAACGAACCCTTCATAGGTCAAAGGATGCTTCTATTGAAGAGAGAAAAGGGCTCTTCTCCCAGAAGATAGTGTTACTCATTGCTTACTGGCAAACTCAGAATTCACTGATTTAAATAAAAATATATGACTAATGCCCTATTTGAACTGTTTTGTTAGCACTTGTTTTTGTAATTCTTCTTATCTCATTTCTCTTATTCACTAACTGCAACAAAATAGACTTACAGAATAATTACATTTGAGCCATTTAAGTTCACGTTATTGAGAAATAGCACCCACTATCCAGCTACAGAACTTTTACTTCCCCATTTTCCTCTGCCCCAGCCAGCCCCTGCCTCTACTTTCTGTCTTTGTGAATTTGACTGCTCTAAGTACCACATGGAAATGGAATCAGACAATATTTGCCTGTTATATCTGGTCTGTCTCACCCACCATGATAGCTTCAAGTTCATCCATATGAAATTAAGTGCTATAACTTCATCATTTTATAAAACTGCATAATAGGAATATATCTATTCCTGTCCAAGTCTAGTTCTACCATATATTTGTTCTATGATCTTGATGAGGTCATTAAATATGTCTCAGCCTTGGTTTTCTTATCAAAAATGAAGAAAATTAAATTAGCTTCTTCACTAGGACTTTCTAAAGAATAAATAATTAAGTAAAGAAATAACATACTACTTGACCCATAAAGAGATAGCATTTATCATTAATTTTGATCTTGTTACAATTACTATTATTAGCTTAGAAGCTAATACAATTTTCATAACATCTATTCCTTTAAAATTATGTATAAAACTATATATTTATGTATATATTAATTTAGTCTTGTGCAAATTCTTCTTCAGAAAACCACTGGGTTCCTAAATGCTAACATATAACTAAGTATCACACAAATTGATATCACAGAAATTAAAAGACTTTTGAGCCTCACTGTTTCCGTAGATGAGGAGTATTCAATGACCATGATAAAAGTTAAATAGCCTCATAAAAGTTCCATTAAAAACCTATAAGTAAATAAACTGCCTGAAAGGACAGCTGGCATGCATCCAGGTGTACAGAACTAAGAGCCAGGTAAAAATAGATTGTGCAACTCTCTCTGTCTTTAAATCATGAGGCAATTGAATGTATTTATGATAGGAGCTCCCTTCTCCAGCCAAAACCAGGACGGTCATTCCAAGTGCCTCAAACCACAAGCCGGACACAGCCAGCTCTGAGATCAGCCTTGGCACAGGGCCTCTCCTGGGTTATGGCTGCCAGGCTGGCCAGTTGAGGTTAAGAAGAACACAAGCCAGTCTCCTATAGGATCTTTCAGACAAGAAGGATCAACAGGATGGATGGTCAAATGGTTTCAGGAGACCAAAGAGGAAACTTCCTGGCTTTCTCCTCATAATACTGCATGAAATAGAAGAAAGAACTAAATAAAACAAATAAAATACTGATAAGCCTGTCTGAAGAGGAGTATTCAGAAGACTGGATTGTTCATACATGCACATATGTATTTTTCTCCCTGACAAGTAATCTATACATATCTACTTAATTTGTACTTGAATTTTCAAAAGCCTTTGTCCTTTTTCCTTTCTGTAGACTGATGGAAGTTGTCTTTATTCGATCAGACTGTTACAACAAACATACTATAAAGTGTATGGTTTAGACAACAAATGTTTTCTTACAAATCTGAAGGCTAGGAGTCTAAGGCCAAGACATCGGTGAACTCAACTTGGTAAAGCTTTGTTCCTGGTTCATAGGCTGCTCTCTTCTCACTGGTTCCTTGTGGATGGAGAGATAAGAAGGCTTTCTGGGGTCTGTTCTGTAACAACACTACTCCCAATCTTAAGGCTCTACTTTCTGCAACTAAACCACTTCCCAAAGTTCCTATCATTCATACAATCTCAGGGCAAGGGTAGTATTTTAACATGTGATTTGGAAAAAATATGAACCATTAATTTCCTAATAAGCAGGATAATATTTGAAATTGCAGCTTTCAAAGTATGTACTATCTGCATGCCATTCTGTGGACAGGTCAGAGAGGATGCCTTGATCCATCATATTGGCTCACTACAGCCTCCTAAACATTCACATGCATTTTTTCAAGTGAAAAATTCCAAAAATGATTTAAACAGCCACTTGGGTTCAGACAGTACACACTTCTATGACAAGTGACTTGAAGCTTCCATGCTGATGCTTTTCTCAAGCTGTTAAGCAGGCTAGAAGCACCCTCGTCAGCTGGCATTCTGGTGACCACCAGCCCTGAAGGTTAGAAACAGAAAAGGAGACTGAGCTAAAGGTAAGAAACTCTGCCAAGTTCTTGCTCCGTGGAACAAAGGCATTTGTCCTTCTTTTGAGCTGTGATAACACACTGGTAAATTTCCCTGAAACTAGATGGTTAAGAAGAAAATGGAAAGCAACTGATACTGTCAAACCTCATGTTGAGCCATTTTCATGGCAATTTGGTGATAGCAATTACACAAGACGATCATTCAGGGGGATAAAGGAACTCTCTCCAGATCTCTCTCTTGCTTATCCTCTAATTTTTTCATGTTAGGACAAAAATGTTTTTAAAATGAAGAAACTTGTGTTACTTATATATTTGACTATATTGTATATTTAATATGTGGAGCTCAAGATGATTTGTTTTCATTCAGTGTGGCCCAGATAAGCCAAGAGTTTGTACACCATCCTTGAAATCCATTGTCTATTGTATAAGACCCTGAAACCCTTTCTGGTAGCTTCTGTGAAATGATAAAGGTACAAATGTCTCTCTTTGTCTCCAACTCTTAGGCAAGACATCATGCCACTAAATATATGACCTCATGTGACAGAAACCAGGAGGGCTGCCAGGGAAGCTGGATCAGTGGCAGTGAGGACAATGTATTTCCTGATCACACTGAAACTTGCTCAGCCAGACGGCTCAGAGGCAAGGAAAACATCCTGATTTCTGCAAAAGAGTCAATGATGACATAAGATAAAGGCAAACATTTGGATTTGCACAACCGTCTGATTCCTTAGAGGTAGTGCTATTAAGCAGTTGGAAGAATTGTGCTCATAATCATTTGTAGAATGATAGCACAATGAAAGAGAATGATATGTTGCTTGTTTTCTTTTCTTTCTTTCTTTTTTTTTTTAATTTTGTTTCCCTTTATGCTCACATCAATCTATTGGTCCTTTGTTTGGCATTGGTCTAGATCCTTTGTCTCGTCTATATATTCTAAGACTCAATCACAAGTGAACTGAGGTGGTATCCTCCAAATACACTATGACTTTCCCTGACCTGTTCCAGCAGGTGGGCTCACTGCAAAAACAGCGGACTTCTAAGGACACACAGAACCCAGTGGCCTCTCATTCTTTCTAAGGGCACAAAAATGCTTTAATAAGAAATGACTCAGTTTCTTTATTGGAGATTTTCCTTCTACAAAAGGATCTAAGTAAATCATGGGACCCTTTTGCTTCTCAAGTACAAGAGATTAGAGGGGAAAGACCTCTGACCTTTCTCTTAACCTTTTCACCTAGTAAGTCAACAGGCCCAGTCTAAGGAAACAAACTCCAGTAGTCAGTTTTTATGGTCACATTAACAAAGTACCAATATTCTGAAGAGCTATGTTTTCTCTAGCACACACACCAGTGAGGTGAGCCAATTGTCTGCTGAAACACTGATTAGTCTTGTTGAGGTAAAGAAGCATTATTATATGACTCCTCAAAGAAAATACAAGGTTTAGATTCACTTTCAACAGATTTGAGACAAATCAGAACAAACACGGTAAAGACAGTTCAAGGAAAGGAGATAAAGACGATAAAATAATATTCTCAGATCCAAATCCAACTAATATCTGCACAACAAGACAGTTAGGTCAAGTCACAAAAGACTGAAGTAAGGAAGGTGACTTGATTTGAAAAGCTGGCTACCCAAGAAGATGGAAGACTGCCGCAGTTCATGAAAACAGATGAGGGGTGTTCACTGACTAGGGGAATCTTCTGACAGCAGGTTGGAGGCTGCAGGTTTGGGCCCAGCTGACACCATATGATCTTAATTCTCTTGTCACAGAATGATTTTCAGTTCTGCCAACCTCCAGAAAATCAGTGGATTCCTTGGTTACTAATTCATTCATTTGCCTATATTCAGTTCCTGATATATTTCACAATAAACTCACCAGATGGGCAGGTGTTGGAGAAGAGAGACAAGGTCGAGTGGCATTACATATGAAGTCCCTGCCTGTCAGTTTCTATCAGACATTGATGATGAAACATTTTTTTATTTGTCATGTTGAATTAATGAAATAGACAGGAATGGCTATTGCTCTAATTTTGTAGGTGGGGAATTCAAGAGACAGCAAAAATTATACTGGACTAGCAAACTGAAAATTCCTCTCTAGGTTGTGAATTTGAAGCATTTTAATTATTTGCTTTCACTCCCCAACATACACACACACCCCTAATGTAGCCTCAGATGCAATGATTTAGATACTCCATTAGGCAGACTTTCCATTAAACTGAACTCACTTTCAGACTTTTGATAGATAGGAAAAAGCTGCCTTTAGTTCCTGCAGGTGAAGCACCTCATATCCTAGGGGGAAAGGACAGTCTCAACAAGAATATTCTTCTCTGCAGCCAATACTCCTAGACTTGCAGTGGAGGGAAAATGAAATACCAAACTTTGTTCTCTATCTCCCAATCTCCTCATCTTAGTCATCCAACAGACTTATACCTCCTCAATATTTTTCATGCACAGCAGCAGAAAAATGTATTTTCCCTTGATCTACAAACATCCGTTTGCTCCATCTTGCCCCAGTAGGGTTAAATGCTCCTCTTCTACAACCATCTGAAAATATTTTTTATCTCATTTATGGACCTATTATGGTCTTTGTGCCATTTTTCCTTGTGACCTACTCTCATAATTCATGAGATTTCCGATATATTGTCCAATATCAAGACAATATGTATATGTGGTGGTCTTCAATATTTTGATAATACTATGTTCTTCTATTATTTGGGAGATTTAGTTAAAACTTTTATAGAACTTACTTTTACCTCATTGAAATATTTTTAAAATGCCATCCCTTGGTTGATATGTCTTCCAGGTTCACTGGATGTCGATAGAATTCATTTCCTTCTTAGCTCTTTCTTTTGTCCCCCATTTTCAAGTCAGCAATGGTGGCCTGAGTCCTTCTTATATTTCAAAAACATTTTATTTTCCCTTTTGCTCCCAGAGAAACTTCTCTGCTTTGAAAAGACTCATGTGATTAGTGTGGTCCACCTGGATAATCTTCCTTTCATCATGTAACATAGTCATGAGAGCAGCAGCAGGGGCAGAGATCACAAGCATCATCTTAAAATTCCACCTCCCACAGCCATGACTGTAGTACTTTTAACCATATATACCCGCGTTCTTTCATCCTCTTGACTATAAAAAGGATATGATTTTTTTTACAAGGGATGATTACAATTGAAAATGAAATCAGTGGCCCTGAAGTAGTTAGAGAATCATGGAGGCAAACAGAATCATTTCCATGGTCTTGATTGGGAAGTATGTGCTCACCAAATGAGTAAACCATTCATCCCTCATGAGTGAATAATAATACAAGTGACCCTGACTTCAGAGGCAGAATGAGATGCCAGCAATTCCATTAAAATATTTCATTGCCCCAATAAAGTAAGGTTATGACCACCATTTAAGTTGGAAACACGATCCTGCTGTCAAAGTGTAGTTTCTGTCACAATCTACAACCCTGAGTTTGTAAGCTGAATGTGATCAAGCCGCTCACTTGCTTATCCAGGAGTCAAATTTCAACGATTGCTCTGAGCAGTTCCTATTTATTGTTACTAAGATCTAACAGCTATTACTGGTATAAATATATTTTGCACGCTTTCTAACATAGCTTTAGAGTTAACCAAATGTCTAACAAATCAACCTCATATAATTATATTGGGCTCTTACATAATATTGAAGGAAGAAAAGATGAAACAAACTAGATCCAAGAGTTGGTTTTATGAGTCAGACTCATAAAGAATACAAAGACACATGAAACCCAAAGAAGAAAAGGGACAAGCCCCTGTGTAAGCTATTTCTTTCACCTAGAAGACTTCTGTGGTTGAAATCTTAAGTTCCCCAAGATCTCACATTTTCAGAAGGTGACTGGGACGATGAGGGCTCTCACTTCCTCAGTGCTGAGTTGGAAATCTGATGGCATTAGTGATGGACAAAGGAAATTTAAGAGGCAGGGCCTGGTTGAAGGGAATGGGCTCCAGACCCCAGTCCCATCCTGTTCGGCATCATCGCCTTCTTTCTGCTCTGGCTGTAAGAAGGTGAACAGCTTATCTCAGCCATGGCCTCCTACCATGATCTTTCTGCCTCATCTCAGGTAGGAGATAACGAAGCCAGCTCCTTATGGACTGAAACCTCTGAAACTGAGACCCATGGTAAACCTTTCCTCTCTAAGTTGTTATTCTCAAGTATTTTGTTACAATGAAGACAAGTTGACTAATGCAGGAGTTTAGTCCCTTTCTTAAGTCCTTTTTAAAAAGAGACTACTTATGTTTTTAGCTTTTTTGCTACCTACAGTGTCGAATTTCAAGGAATGGAAGCATTAATTATCTTCTTCTAACCATTATATATTGCATACACATAATGAAATATCAAACTGTACCCCATCAATGTAATTTTTATTATGTGTTAATCAAATTATTTAAAGGTTTAAGGTGATGGAAAAGTTAATTACTTTAATTTGATCATTATAAACTATACATCTCTCCAATTACCATATACCTCATAAACCTGCATGACTAAAATAATGATTAATAAAACAGTTTCAAGCATTCTAGGAGCTAATTCACAAATTATCCCATTGTTATATATTTATACATATTTTAACATTTTATGAATTATGAGATATATAGCAGAATGCTGTTGGCTATAGCTGGGAATCAAAAAATAGGTAGTTTTTAGTTGCTTCCCTAATATTTTTCTGTAATTTCTGAAATTTATTCCTTTGTGACGAACTTTGGAGAAAACAAAGTTACTGAAACTTTTTTTACAGAAAGAAAATATATCAAGTTTAAATTGCAAACTGAAGCTTTCAGCAGAACATAGCTGAGTCTTTGCCATGGACACTGAATGGTTTCCTTCCTTTCAGTGGCATTCATACCACTGCCATGCATTTTTCCCAAGTAAGATGACACAATGGAAAGACCAGACCTATTCCAAGAGCAGTCTTAGGCAAATGGAATGCTGGGCAGTGCAACAGCAGATCAGGAAACCAAGTCACAAAAACAGAACCTGTACAATTCGAAGTTTATGTCATTTGCTGATCAGTTGCTATACTTCAAAAGTGACCAGTACTGGTTTCCTTTTCTCTGTTCCTCAATCTCTACCAAGAAGGCATTTTTTGCAAATATTTTTTAAATGGAGAGAGGAGAAGGACCAATTACTCCAAAGTATTTCAGATTAGATATTAGACTCTCTCTGCAGGTGGAAGCTTTCCTATTGGATTGCAGTACAAGGTTTATACTCACCGGCCAAAGATGACAGGCTGTCACCAAAGACAAGTGTATTATTGGCATCCAGGAACACGCACTTCGTCTTATCTTTCCTGTCCCCCAAAGCTCTTGTTTTTGCTTAAATTTCTCTGAAACCCTGAGAAAAACTGCTTTTGAAACAAGCGGCTGCCTGAGTCACCAACTGTTTCCTCTGTTTTTCCACTCCAGTGGTAAACAATGGGTTCTGTTCAGATGGAGACCGCCTGAGACTGGGAAGCCGCCTGCAGACAAAGCGCATTGTCACAAGGCAGACCGCCACACCCATGCTCCCCGCTCCACACCTGACCTTCACTCTGCTCTTCTAAGGGCCGCCGGCACAGTGCAAGACATTCTCATGGTCCTGTGACCCTTCAGCTCTTCATCGCCTCTTCCTTTCAGCCCCCAGAGGAATACAACCCTAAATTCTCCCATCAAGGCATTTGTGAATAGCCTCTCAAAAGACACTAGAAATAACGCGCGGGCGCCATTCATGTGATTTCCCTTACGGACTAAAGGATTTTAATCACAAGAATTTTAAAATCTTATACTATTTGTTAGTGGGTTGTGGTTGATGGGGAAGAACATTCTGCAAAGTTAAGGACTGTGACAGGATGTAGGAAATACGTAACAGTAGCTGAGCTTTGGGAGCATTCCAAATGAGGACTAGACATGGCAGCAGTATTCAGACTGCAGAAAAACAGGAGTAGAACAACACTTCAAATTCAGGGAGAGCAAGATAAGTAATAACAACTGAAAATAAATAACAGAGGAAAGCTCTCAAGATGGGTGGGGGATGATGGAGGGAGAGGGGGAGGAAGAGAGGGAAAGAACAAAAGAAGGAGGGAGAGCGGGACATTGAGAGAATACTTGCACACGTTTGATGAGTGCACATCCCAGCCCCTTGGTGGCATGTGCAAATCATAGATGGAACCTCTGGAAATTGAGGAACACTACTCTGTCTGAATATAAAACCCCCCAAAGGGCCACTTGTTAAAAGCTCAATACCCAGAGTTACTAGGAGATAATGGAACTGCTGGGTGGTCCTCAGGTCATTGGGGTGTTGTGGTTTAAATCTGGAATGTCCTTTAAAGGTCTCCAAAATGTCCTCCTGTATTCACAAGATGATTAGTTCATGGGCGTGCTATCTTATTAATGGATAAATCCAGTGAAGAGTCCAGAGTTGAATGCACTGTTAGGAACTAGAGTCTGGATGGATAGATGGGTCACTGGAGGCATGAGCTGGAAGGGTCTATCTCCCTCCCTGGTTGCTCCCCTCTCCCTCTATTTCCTGGTCACCATGATATGAGCAGCTTTGTTCCGCCATGCTCTCCCACCATGCCCTTTCTCCCTTGGAGCCCGCTATGAACTGAATCCTCTAAAAACAATTAACCAAACTAAACCTTCTCTCTTTTAAATTGTTCATGTTTGATATTTCATCTCAGCCTCAATATAGTGACTGAGACAGAAGTCTTAGTCAAGACTTCTGAAGCACTGCACCTGCTTCTTTTCCCTGCTCCCCAGTCTCCAGTGTGAGCCATGCACTCCACTGCCCACTCCCTGCCATTGCGGTGTGTGGTCCTTACTGGAGCTCTAGTGCCATGGAGCCGCCTCATCTTAAGCTAGAACACTTACAACCATGAGCAAATCCACTTTTTCCCCCTGATAAGTCAGTTGCTTCAAGTGTTTCATTAAGCTAATGTAAAGCTGACTAATACAATCTTCCCTCCCAAGACACTACCAGCCTCCCTTGTCCATCTAAACATGATTAGGAAGAAAGTGAATTTAAAGAGCTAGGAAAAATAAGTTGTAATAATTTAAATAGTATTGTTACTGTGTTATCTTTACTTTTTAAAATCATTTAGCCAACCATTATAAGATAGCAATTCTTATTTCTATTGTTTTTACTGATAACAAAATTTTAGCTTCCAGGTTTTAATAACTTATCTATAGCCCCATAACTAGTTTACAAACAAGTAATGTGACTACTAAGTCATGGGAGAAGTCATCTCTTTTACAACAAATTCCCTCCCTGTTCATATCTAAATGCCAAGTCTTCTAGCTTTCCTTTATCTAACTCTACTGTCCCCACCACATGGCTTATCAAATTTTCTCGACTGCTCATTGCCTCCCCACGCCCCTCTCTCTCTCTCCTGTGTGTGTGTTCAATCCAGAATACACCCTCTTCAGCTCCCTCTTAGCCATTCTGTTTTGGCGACTCTAGGACAACAGCAGTGATAAAAAAAAAATTGAGGGGATTCTATCTATTGATTATTTATAAGTAAACTTAGAATTTTAAAATTGTTTAATTAATTGAAAAATAGCTACATTAATTATACTTTAGCATAAATAGCATATGTTATAAAAGATAATCATATTTTTCTAACCCCAAACCACACACTTGAGACAAGTGGCACTGATTTACAGGTCTTGCCAATGTCTGGCTTTAGAAGACAGATTTTCCTGTCTGCTTATGCTGCTCACTCTGAAGTGATATCACTTGTCGTGAACCCTCTGTGACCCTGAACTGCCCAATTCTAATGGAATCACAGTGGAAACAGCAAACAACACCTTAGTATTTTTATGAAAATAGTCTTCATTCTTGTGTCCCTTAAGTTTCTCAAGCAGAGACTTCCAGGCTAAGCAGGAACTCATTCTTCTCTTTGTCTTCAGATCTGAAAGGAAGTCTTCCCTGACCTCAAAGAAAAAGTTGATTTTGTTGCTGTTGTTATTACATGATCTTGTAACACCCTGAACTTCTACATCAAGACTCTCAGCATCTCTCTGTTTAAATCAATAAATTTGATTAAGGACAGGGACTCTGTCAGTTTTACTGACAGGAAATCCCCAGTGCTCAGCACACATGACAGAAATATTTTTAAAATATCTTTCTGGGAGGAAGAAGGAGATGGGAGAATAAAGGAAAAGATGGGAAGAGAGGTCATCATACCCAGCAGAAAACATCCGGATTGTTGCTGCTTCCTTCAATAGCTCAAGTGTCTAGAGATGTAACTCTGTACAGCAGCCAATTGGAACCCTGAGACCTATTCCCTTTGGAAGAGGGTAAGGCAGAGAGGCAGGTAACAGAAGTGAGGACACTCAAGAAGGCCAGTAGGAAACAGCTGTCAAGGTAAATGCGCTGGATCTCCATAGACCATCACTGAACAACATCCACTGAATATCTAGCACCAGCCTTTTCTATGCACACAGAACACAGCATCAACACAGCAGAGGAAATGCTCTAGTTTTAAGAAGCTCACATACAGACCTGACCTCAGTGCCAGGTTCCACTGCTTGGTAATGGTATGTTTTGGACTAGTTATTTACTCTCCCTGTACTCCGGTCTCCTCATCTGTACATTGTGAGCGAGCTCTCCAAGTTCCCTGGTAAGAATTGAATGAAAGAGTATCTGTCTAACAGTTAGGCACCAGGTAAGCAAGTGCATAAAAGGTGGCTGTCTTTGTTGTGGTTGTTCTGATTCTAAACTTGATTTCTTCATATATAGAAAGTGTTCTGTATACCAGAATCTAATCATTCACAAGATATCACTTGGGTAGCTGCAGAAGGCTCTGCTCAAGGTCTGCACAGCAGTGAGGAGAACTGCAGTAGCTCTTCTCTAAGGAAACACCACTTCTAGCTCCCTCTATTCTTCATAAGGGACCTGGGTATTTTTACATCGTCCTATAATATTGAGAATAAAACCATAAAAAGTATATTATGAGACGCTTCAAAGCACAGAACTGCAGGACTGATGGCAAATCATGCCAAGAGTGTGAAGCCACTTTAAAGATGTTCACAGTCACTTGTTTGCAATTTGAGCTCCCGCCCATATGTTTATCCAATACCGTGGGGTTCTCAACTCCACTTTCTGACTGAATTTTGCTTGGCCTTTCTGAAAAACAGTAATCTTATCTTTGAAATAGGGTTTCAGGAAGAGAGGAGAAAAATGTGTTTAGATATTTGATTTTTTTTTTGTCTTTTCCTTCTACTTTGTGTGATATCTCTACCATTAGCACCACACAGGAGAAGTGGTGGGTAGAAAAAAGAAACATACACAACTTCAGCAGCTGATTTTGCTATGTATGACCATTTCAGATCGAGAAGTATTCACACATGAATAAAGTCGGAGAATGACTTCTGTGGATCCATTTTCCTCAGATCACCCCCATTCTTTCTTAGTAGGCAATATTCATGAGTCAACTCTCCCTAACTGTGGCTAACATGCAAGTGATGTGGGTTTAAAGAGAGATTTGAGTCCTGGCACCCTGCCCTGCCTGAATAGGGCTGTTCTTCAAGTTGGAAGAACTGGATGGAGTCTGGTTTGACTGAGACATGCACGGCTTAGAGTGTGTCAGGAAGAACTGAATGCTGCCACATTGAAGTAAAATGCATCACTGGCAAGCACAGTGACAGGAGACCCCAGGGGACCAAGCCATGAAGAATTCACAGTGCCTGTGGCTAATTCCACAGCCTACTTCATTCTTAAAGTCGTTGTCTTGGATAATCCTCTCAGATCTGTTCCTGTGCTTAAGAGGCACGAAGCACATGACCGAGCTCCCTCTTGGGTTTCTTTACATTGAGCTGTCAGGGCCAAATTTCAGCAAACACAGACATCACACCAAATCATCCAGCAGATGTTTCTTTCAAGTAAGCTGGAGTAGAACCAATTGTATGGAGAAGTCGTAGACAGGGAAACAGGCAGCCCAAGAATGTTCAGTGGATTGGCATAACTCTGCGTACAAAATCTCAGTGGCCTGTCTTTCAGGGCATCTGTGTTTCAAGGCATATGTGAACACAAGCAAGTGGACCCTCGCTCCACCTTTTAGGGGGTAAGTGTGGACTTCGTACCTTGCTGGATTGAGCTGACTGGGCTCCTGCCATCTGAAGGGACATACATGAGGTATTTGCACTATAAAATGCTCATCATTTCGATGAAGTGTTCCTCAAGTTCACAGCTCTAAGGAGTAACAAGTTTTAAAATCTGGGATAAAGGATTTCACAGTGAGAACTGTGTCCAGCACCGCTTAGTGAGGCTCCCACCCTCCCACTGTGTCATGAAGGGGTGGACTGGCATTGTCTGGTCTGTTTCAGCTTTCCCTCTTCCCTAGCATCTGAGGACCATACAGCAGGAAAACTAATCTCTGACTGGGCTCCAAGTATTAAATAAGAACACTCCATGTTCATTCCAGGTCACCAGGAGGTTCAGGGTCACCGAGTCATAGACTATGAATTTGAATGTTTGATGACTTTTGCAGGGGCAGGGTGAACAGAGGAAATCCCTGAAGATACAAGAAAATGGAAACTAGGATTTGTCTTCTGAATTATTTAAAATGTCTCACTTTTATGGTTCAGATTATAAAAGAATTGCAGGTCCTTCAATAAGATGAAATGGAGTCACCGAGTTTAATTTTTTTAGCTGAGTTTCTTGGTCCATTTTAAGTATACATTATGATTTGGTTTTGAGGGGTTATTGGGTATCAAACTTAGAATCTTGTGCTTGCAGGGCAGGCACAGAACTACGAACTAAATCCTTGAATCTAGAATTTAGTTTTTTGATGCACCATAAAACAGAAAAGACACTCACTAATATTTACAGAGTATTCAAAGTACCAGGAAAATTGCCCAGTTTATTGGCAGAATGTGTTTATTGTTGCTTTTATTTTTCACATAGGCAAGAAATAAATAGTCTTCAGAAAATAAAACCATTAATCCAAAGTTGTCTACTTTAAAATTGATTTTATTCTACCCATGTCCAGAACTTACTGAAAACTTTGTGTGTGCCACGCACTATGCTAAACATTGAAAATCTTAAAGTCAGAAAAGTCCCTATATATTCTCTAGTCACCAAAGCAGGTAGCTCAAATAGAAGACTGCAGAAAAGCTTGTAAAAGGGGATTTTGACTAAACTTAGTATTAAATCTGCATGTTTTTTAATTGACAGATTGTTGTGCCCATTAAAATACTCGAAATACTTATTATTATTTTGTGTCGTTTCTAAAGGTTTAACTTTGGACTTTGGACTTTTTGGACTAAGCTGAGTTGCTTCATCTCTGTCCACTACTGGCCATCTCATTCAGCCAAACACCAAGTTTAGTAACTTACCTACCTGACCTAGGTCTAGAACACCAAGAACAGGTGAAGGCAGAGGATAGAAACCCAGAAATGTCTATCTATGTTTCCATGAAGGTCTTAATAGCTATTTTTGCATTAATTAACCTCTTGCCTACCAATAATGTTGGTCACCTTCACCTTAAGGAAGAGTTTAAGAATTACTGAAGTTGCATTGTTCATATTCTTATACTTGATGACACAGTGCATATAATGCTTTAATATTCTCTGATTTTTTTAACCATCAAAAGCCACAAGCTGAATTGACACAGTGATTTTTTTTTTTACTTTATTGGTACATTTTACATATACACTGTGATCACATTATTAAAAGTCAGACATCCACTGGTCTTGGTGCCTGGCACTATCTCTTTACCAAGGCCAGTGGGACCTCCTAAACTTAAACATGGATAATCATTAGGGTGGTGGTGCGCCTATGGCTGACTACAAACATGGGAAGTGAGTCACACAACTTCCGTGTTTTAGGGTTATGGAAAGATGGAGAGCCATTAGAATGCTGTGATGTTTACAGCTGAAGAAGGGAAGGGAGTGACTCTTGAGGCTCCATTGTTTCTAACTGTACTGAAGACCATAATACATATGCAAATATTTGTTTTTTGGGGGTTTTTTGGGGGTTTTTTTGTTTTTTTTAGGTTTTTTGAGACAGGGTCTCGCTTTTGTGGTTTAGGCTGGCCCTGAGCTCAGCCTCAAACTCACATCACAATCCTCCTGCCTCTGCCTCCCGAGTGCTGGGATGACAGGCGTGAGCCACCACGCCCGGCACTGTGGTATGTGGTACTGGTTGCTGCTGGGTGTGGGTCTCCACACCCAGTATTGTTTTTTTGTTTTTTTGTTTTTTTTTTAGGTTTTTGGAGACAGGGTCTCGCTTTGTGGTTCAGGCTGGCCCTGAGCTCAGCCTCAAACTCACATCACAATCCTCCTGCCTCTGCCTCCCGAGTGCTGGGATTACAGGCGTGAGCCACCACGCCCGGCCACACCCAGTATTGTTATGTGGTTACTGGGGAATCGAACCCGGGCCCTTGCGCTTGCAAGACAGGCGCCGGAACCACTGAGCTAACTCCCCGGCCCCCATATGCAAATATTTGTTTTAGCACTTCATGTATATTTAGTTATACAAATTTGAAATGCCATACATTAAGCATTATCTGTCACCATTCTGCTCTTTACTTAATATGTGTACTACTTTTTAAAAAATTCCACATATAAGTTAGATCATATATTGCCTCTCTCTGTGCTTGGCTTGTAAGTCCTCTAGAACTAGGTGTGTTGTCAGTGATGACAGATACCCTATTTTATATACTAAGTAGTATTAGTCTATTCTGTGTTATATATTCCAACTTTTTAAATACATTCATGCATCAATGGGCAGCTTAGGCTAATTCCATATCTTGACTATTGTGAACAGTGCTATAAGAATCATGGAGGGCAGATGCCTCTCCAACATACTTATTTCAATTTCTTAGGCCAGAGATTTAGCTCAGTGGCACCATATCTGCCTTGCAAATGCAAGACACTGAGTTTGATCCCTGACACAAAAAACAAATGACTCAATTTCCTTAGATGTATTTGTGGAGAGGTTGGTGAGGCTGGGGGTAAATATAGATGGGGGAAGACAAAGCACTGGACAATGCCTGAAAAAGATTAGTTAGGAGAAATACATTCTAGTGTCCTGTTGTACAGCATGATGATTAATTTACAATGTATTGTATTTCAAAGTAGCTCAAAAGATTTTAAATGTTCTCACCACAAAAGGTTGATAAGTATTTGAGATGATGGATATGCTAGTTGGTTTTTGATCCTTATTGCATACATGTATCGAAACCTCACATCATACCCCATAAATACAGAAAATTATTTGTTAATAAAACAAAATTTGAAAAAGTACTTATCAATTCACTAGTGAAAAAAAATTTTTTTGAGACAGGGTCTTGTTTTTTGTAGCTCAGGCTGGCCCTGCACTCAGCCTTGAATTCACAGCAATCCTCCTGCCTCTCCCTCCCAAGTGCTGGGATTACAAGTGTGAGCCACCATGCCCTGGCTTTTGTGGAAATTTTTAAAAATTCATTGATTTTCTAGATATGAGAATTCAGACAAAAAGTTTTCTTTCCAAGATGTCTACTCACCTCTTCCTACTTGGCTTAGTTCAAGACCCCAGCACACTTCTCCAGTTCCACAATCAAGGGAAAAGTCATACAGTGAATAATGATAGTTGATTTAGGACTTTAGTAGAATTTCATGTTAAAGAAAATGTGGAGCCAGGGATTTAGCTCAAATGGTACTATGCCTACCTTGAAAGCACAAGGGCCCAAGTTCAATCCTTGATAGAAAGAGGGAGAGATGGGGGTCTGAGAGTTAGCTCATTGGTTCTGGTGCCTGTCTTGCAAGTGCAAGGACCCGGGTTCAATCCCCGGTAACCATATACCATACTGCGCATGGAGACTCACGCCCAGCAGCAACCAGTACCACATACCACAGTGCCTGGGGTGGTGGCTCACTCCTGTAATCCCAGCACTCGGGAGGCAGAGGCAGGAGGATTGCTGTGATGTGAGTTTGAGGCTGAGCTCAGGGCCAGCCTGAACTACAAAAGGGAGACCCTGTCTCAAAAAAAAGAAAAGAAAAAGAGAGAGAGATGAAAGAAGGAAGGAAGGAAGGGAGGAAAGAAACAGGAAAGGAAAAAAGAAAATGTGACTTGTCTGTGAAAATTCTAAAAGATTTTTTTCCTGGAGAAGTGCTTCTCCTACCTCCAACTTTGACCATTTCCCTGTGCTATGTAGGATAAGAGAGTAACTAAACTACCAAATCATAGTTGAAGCTGCCCCTCAGTACTTACACCAAAATAGACTACGTCCTAGTTAATAAAGCATGCTCAGGTAAATGCAAAAGAATGAAAATGTTACCATGCATGTTATCAAGCCATAATGCAATAAAACTAGAAATCAATGGAAAATGAAACCACAGAAATTATGCAAATATATGTAAATTGAACAGCATTCACTTAAATAGTTAGTGGTCACAAAAAAATTAATGAAGAAATAAGACATCGTAGAATTAAATAATGCCTGGACAAAATACTGAATAATTAAAGCAGTTCTATGGGAGAAGTTTATAGCAGTGAATGTAGAATGAGTTCAAATAATTAAGGATGCTCTTCAAGTTCTTAGAAAAACAAAAACCACACATCTAGATATAGTACAAGGAATAGAAAAAGATAAGAGCAGAAATCAACAAAATGGAGATGAAAAATATGGTTCAAAGAATCACTGATTCAACATACTGATGCTTTGGAAGAATAAACCCATTGGCGATGTGACCAAAAATTCAATGCTATTAGAAATGAAAAAGATGAAATTACAATGAACACTGCCTGTCATAGGTACTTTACTTGTGGTTTAGACAAAATACTCCATACCAAAAGTTATAGGAGGGAAGGTTTATTTTAGCTCACAGTTCATAGAGATTTAAGCTCAGAGTTGTCACTATGGTAGGGTGGCATGCCAGAAGAGAAATACTTCATGGCAGACAGGAGTATCAAGACAGCAACAAGCAGAGTAATAAAGCAACAAGCTGTGACAGCAGCATTCCTTTTTCTTTCCCTTATATTCTACCCAGGCTACTCACTCTTAGGGTGAGCACCCTTAATCCTGGGATCCTCACCATGACCCAATCCCAGCATCAAGTTCTTAATCACAGCATCACACACTCTAGATCCAGCTACCAGAGAAAAACCAAGTCTGTGACCACATGAGCCTTGGGCAGAGGTGAGGGGCATCAAGATACAAGCCATAACACTGCCAAAATCCAGAAAATTATTAGCAACTACTTCACACACTTGTATGCCAAAAAGTTAGAAAATTCAGAAGAAATAAAGATATTCCTAGGTACATATGAATTACCAAAACTGAACCAAGAAGATTTAAAAATCTTAAATAATCCAATAACAAGTAATGAAATTGAAGCAGTAATAAGCCAACCAAGAAAAGTTCACCACCTGATGAATTGACTACTGAATTCAGTAAGAATTTCAAGAACTATTTAACACCAATACCCTTGAAGCTCTTCAATGAACTTGAGAGGAAAATACTAATCTCAGAATCATTCTTGGAAGCTAGCATCCTCTGATCAGATAAGGATCCAACAGAAAATGAAACTATAAGCCAATCTCTGTAATGAACAGAGATGTAAACATCCTTAACAAGATACTGGCATACAGAATGAAATGAATCACCAAAATCTGCATGATCAGATCGGCTTCATCCAAGGATGCAAGGATGCTTTATGTAAATCAATAGATGGTATATGCAAATCACAAGTGAAATTCATTATATAAACAGAGGCAAAGACAAATACCACATGATTGTCTTAACAGAACTAGAAAAAGAGTTGAACAAAATCCAACGTCCATTTATGATTTTTAAAAAGTTGAAAAAGCCATTTATAATAAACCAATGACCAACGTCATACCAAATGGGGAAAACTGAATATTTTCCTTCTAAAGTCAGAGACAACATAAGGATGTCTCCTATGACACTTCCATTAAACATTGTGCTCAAAACACTAACCAGAACAAGCATGTGTAGGAGAAGACAAGATCAAGCTATGACTACTCATAAATGACATAATCCGCTACTAACAAGACCCTAAAACTCCTAAGTAATAACCAAACTGCAACCAGATATAAAATAAAAACACAGAAATCAATACTATACCTATATAACAATGATAAACTCACCAGAAAAGAAGTTAGGAAAATAATACCATTCACAGTAGAATCAAGAATAATTAAATACTGGGGCTGGGGAGTTAGTTCAATGGTTCCGGCACCCGTCTTGTAAGCGCAAGGACCCGGGTTCGATCCCCCAGTAACCACATACCATACTAGGCATGGAGACTCAAGCCCAGCAGCAACCAGTACCACATACCACAGTGCCGGGCATGGTGGCTCACACCTGTAATCCCAGCACTCAGGAGGCAGAGGCAGGAGGATTGCTGTGATGTGAGTTGGAGGCTGAGCTCAGGGCCAGCCTGAACCACAAAGTGAGACCCTGTCTCAAAAAAACCTAAAAAAAAAAAGAATAATTAAATATTTAGGAATTAACATAATCAAGGAAGTCAAAGACTTTGACAACAAAGAAACCAAGGAGGATACTGACACATGGAAAGATACCCTTATTCCTGAATAAGCAGAACCAAGACTATCAAAATGGCCATGCTTCCAAAACTGAGACATAATCTTAATGCATTCCCATTCTAAATACCAACATCATTCTTCACAACAGTAGGGAAAACAATTATAAAATTTATATGGAACCAGAAGAGTCCCAGGATAGTGAAAGCAATCCCGAGTAACAAAAGCAAAGCAGGAAGCATCATAATACTGGATTTGAAGCCCTATTACAAAACTACTGTGATTTAAATAGCATGTTCCTCAATAGACTTACATCTAGAATACATAAAGAACTCAAATAATAAGACCTTTCAAAATAAGAAACCTCATAAAAAAATGGTAACCAAAATGAATACATACTTTTCAGAAGAAGAAGTACTAAAGGCCAATAAATACATGAAAAAATATTCAACATTGCTGGCAAACTAAAAATTACATTGAGATATCTTCTTACCCAAGAAAGGATTTCTATTATCAAAAAAATCAAATAATAACAAATGCTGTGGGGATGTGGGAAAAAATGAATTCTTCTGCATTGTTGGGAAGAACATAAGCTATGGAAGAACAACCACTATGGAAATCAGAGGAGAGTCCTCAAAATACTAAAAATAGAAATTGCACTTGACCCAACTATTCCCCTTTTAGATGTCTTTCCAAAAGAATGAACATCATCATATTACAGGGATACATGAATACCATGTTTACAGCAGCACAATTTGTAATATCTAGAACTTGGAAACAGTGCGTATGTCTAACAACAGATGTTTGGATAAAGAAAATGTAGTATTTATGCACAAGAAGTACTATCCTACCATACAAAAGATAAACTTGCAGTGCTCTTAGGCTAGTGGAAGAAAACTGAAAACAGAATGTTAAGTGAAATGAATCAGAAACAGAAGCTTGAATATTGCATGGTCTCTCTTATACAAGAACAGAGAAATATATATGATATCATCAGTCATATATGTTAAAATAGAAATTCAAATAATTACCCAAATTATCCTATTGTTGCAAAAAATTTTAAGGTATTTGTTCCACTTTTACTAGTAATTTTTCTTTGTTCACTGAAAAGAATGTTTTCCTCCCTTCTTTATAAGAATCTTGTCTATGACTTCTACTGAGTAACATTTTGTCTATTCTTTTAAAATTATCACACACAATGTATTAACTATTGTTATCCCCTAATTATTTTGTTACAAAATTTTTGTTTTATTTTTTCAAAGAAGAAGAGTATTTTTTATAATTTATTATTATCTAGTTATATTATATTTTTAAAAACTGACTTGGAACGGGTTAATTAACCTCAATGTCAGAGTTAAAACTATAAAACTCTTGGAGGAAACCTAAGATTAAATCTTGATGACCTAGGGTTAGGTTAGATCATGTTTCTTACATGTGACCTCAAATCACAAGTAATCAAAGAAAATAACTTGATCTGCATTCAAATAAGAAATATAAATAAATAAATGACTTTTTGTTGCCTGAATAGGGATTCAGAACTCATCTTGTTCAGGAGGTACAACAGTCCTGCACTGGAAATGAATGTGCCTTCTGTGGCTGGGCATGGAATACCACCTGCTGCTGACACACAAGGCCTAGTCTTGCCCCTTCCCTTCCTTGGGAATTGTCACAGATGTCTCCAGAAGTGTACCTGATTCCCCATGTAATTTTCCCACTGAATCATCCCTCCTACTCAGGCAAAGTAACCTGAGACAATGCCCAGAACATTTAATTCAGAGAAACGTAGGGTAGGTGGAATGATACCATTTGGTAGTTCCCAGGATGTGAGAACATAGGTGTGCAGGAGACTGGCAAAATGGGAAAACTACCAAAGGCTAGAGGAAACACTTTTCTCAAGTGTTTCATACAGGAAGTCCCTGACTTATGAACATTGAATAGAAAACTTTTACAGACATCAATGGAGCTCACATCAACAACACTCATAGAAAGGAATGGATCACAAAAGTAGTTCTCATGTCTGCTGGTGGTGGTCACAATTGTGCTGCTGTGTGCTCACTGTGCAGTGTGAGAGTGTACAGCAGGACAAGGCTCGTGAAAAGCCCAGAATACCTGGCTGCATTATTTACAGTATTTCTGTGTGTATTTGTTTTTATGCCTTACATTGTATATTCAAAGGTGTATAAAACTCACTTTGTTGGACTTGGGAACAAATCCAGCGTACAAACATTCTCTTGGAATAGAGCTCATTTGTAACTTGGGGACATACTATAAGTATTTTTTCACTTCTTTTTATGTTATTCTTGGATAGCATGGCAGAATAATATGTGTGTTCCTAAACAATAGATTAGTAGGTTGAAGTGTGAAAGACAATGCACTGTGATACCAATGAACATAACACTGAAATTCAAATGTCTTCTATATTCACCCTCTCGGATCAAGCCCTTAACTCACCCCCAGCCCCATGCATTCTACCGAGAACTTTTAGCATCTACTTTGTCACTTTCTCATTGCTGAGCCATAGCTCTAAGTCTGGGTTTATTGTGGCTTACATTTTTCAAGCCAAAGTCCACTGTCTGCAATGCAGGATGGCCTGGCAGAAAGGAATAGTGAGAACCAGCACATGACATGGCGGCCAGGAAGTAGATAATGAAGGGAGGAGCTGAGGAGGGAGCTATCTCCTTCCGGGTCATATCTTAGTGACCCACTCTTAATACTGGACCCCACCTCCTAACAGCAAGTCAGCTACAATCCCCCACCACCATTCGACCAAAAGTGCATGAGACTCCAGGGGAATATCTAGAAAAAAGCCATGACACTGTCATTAGGAATCTGATGAGAAGTGCTGGCAGTATTTAACTTTAAGGCATATGGTTTGTAACTGACCTGTGGTTGATTGGGAAATTTAGGAGCCTTTGTCTCACAATCATTGTGTATAAGAATATAACTTTCCATAAACCCTGAATTTAAAATGTTTCACTTGTTCAGAACCCTTTAAGAGTACAACAAGATAGGAAAATCACCTCGAACCCTAAGGTAAAGTAGTTCACTAATCCCATGCATATGTGGAAGTACATTCAAAGAATATCAGTCTGCCAAGTGCAACTATAGGCTGGCATAATTTTCATTTATACTTCAAAAAGAATAAAAAACAGAAGGATATAAACTCAATACAGAAAAAATGTAGCCTGACATTGTTTTCAAGTAGCATATTTGTATTCTGCCCATTAATGACTTATTGTTACACCTATACCCTAGAATCTCACTTTGACAGACTTAGTAAACATAGCTTGGAAATAATGTTTAGGATGAGAATCCCCTGGGCAATGTATCTCTCCTGGGGCCAAGCGAAGTTTCTGTTAAAAACACCCACCTTTTTCCTAAGGAAAAGTTAATATCTCCTCTTTATGAGCATGCTGGAAGTAGCACCTCAAGAACTCATCACTTTGAGTAGCTACATATCTAACCAAAAGAATAAAATATTAAAATAAAAAAATTATGCCTTGGTCACACTTCAGACCCCAGAGGCAGCTCACTGTGCTGTGGAATTCATCCAGAATATGTGATTCCCAATGTGATTGCCTAGTTTCCGGGAGGTAGAGGAAGCTGCCTGGAGCTCTGAAGAATTTATGATTTTATAAAACTGCTCTTATTTGCTAATATATGTGTTGCCTTCCTCTTCCTCTGCTAGACTATAAATGCAAATATAAGAACATAGCATATCTTTTCAATAGTATACTTATAGTCCTCAGAACAGTGACTAGAATTAAGGAGATTTCAAAATGCTTTTGAGTAATTTTATAAATTAAAAAAAATGTTGCTTAAACCATCCTTCTCTTTTCCTCCACACTGGTCTCTGTGGCAGATGCTGGTATCTCTGCCCTAATAACAATAAAAACAAGCAAATAATGAGACACTGAAAACGTAATATGATACATCTCTCCCAAGGAATAGGATTTCAGAGGCATACACATATATTTAACATTTATTAGTCAATACCCCTGATTACAAAAATAAGATTTACCAACCATTCTGTGAATTTAAAATAACTAATACTTGCTTACTTGCTGTGTGTGTGTGTGTGTGTGTGTGTGTGTGTGTGTGTGTGTATGTGTGTGTGGTAGGTAAGTGGGTAAAACTGTTCAGGAGAAGCCTTTAAATCATAGTGATTTAATATCTGTGATGTCTTCTATAACAAGAATGTAAGGTACTTACAAAAGCAAATTCTTCCTCATGATAAATGAACATCAATAAGAAGCAAGCAAGTACCTACAGACTTGATATTATATGTTTATTATTCTAAGTCTGCTGTACTAGTCAGATTTCTGTCACTGGAAAAGAAATTGTCTTAGGGAAACAATCAAAGGTGCAAAAAGCCTTCAGAAGTTGTCCACAGTCAGCTGTCTCACGTGTCTGGAGCTGAGGGGAGGCAGGACGTCTGGGCAGAGAGAGCATCATTCAAAAGAGGTTCTCTTCATAGCAATCAGGAAGCAGGGAGGAAGCCAAGGAACAATGGAGGGACAGACTGGAGACCAGTGTAGTCCCTGAGATCACATGACCATAACCCACTGCTTGCAAGTAGGTCTCTCCTGGTTCCATCACCTCCAATGATGCTATGAAATTATGATTTAAAGCCTCCATGATTCAATCATTTTCCAAACACCTGTCAGAAACCAAACCTTAAGTAAAATGAGGACTTGGGGGAACATTTTGGTTCTCAACTATAATAGCTACTGTAATAAAATACCACAGACTGGGTGCTTAAAGGACAGAAATGTGTTTTCAATAGTTCCGGATGCTGGAAGTGCAATAGCAGGGTGCAGGGAAACCTGCTATCTGGTGAAGTTTCCCCACCTTGCTCGCAAGCAGCTTTCTCACTGCTGTGTCCTCCAGGGAGCTCACTGGGCAGGCAGTGAGAGAGGCCTGTAGTCTCTGCCTCCTCTTGCAAGGACACCAGGCCATTGGATTAGACCCTACCTTTATGAAAAATTACATTTTATTGACTATCTTCAAGGACCTATTCCAAATACAGTTCAGGAGCGTGGGGGGCATAAATCTTCAATAATAAATGGAGAAGCAGCCAGACTCAGTCCATAACATGTCCAATACACAAAAGACTAGGAATCAGATACTAATTTGCCAAGAACATTGCAGTCCAAGGGAGGTTCGCCAAGTGGGACCAACACTTATGTCCATAGAAAGCCTAGTACCTGATGTGGTAGAAATTCTGAGACAGAGGTAAAAAATCAGTTACCTTAAGACTACCAAAGAAAAGGCTAGTGAATTCCATGTGAAATTATCAAAAAGACTTTGTGAAGGAAATATTAGATAATCCCATGAGTGCACAACGCCGTATTAGTGAGGTGGATTTCAAAGAGAAAAACAATGCAAAAGGATTTAACAGTGCCAGAATGGAATTAAACCTTCAAAAGGAATGAAAAAAAAGACCTCTGAGAAACAATATTGGAAAACCCCAGGGGACCTCTCTTTGAAGGAACTCAGTAATTAGATAGACGTGAAGGTAACTGCTCCTGCATTGTTTAGATGCAGAAATCTGACTCACAGACCTTAGCAGCAGTGTCTTAACCCATGAGGAAATAAACATCACACGAATTAAACAATCTTATTCTGAGGTTGTACTAATTTTCCTGCACATCTGCATTTTACAAGCCCTTGGATTCTAACTTACCCCCCTAACTGAGTGGGCACATGTGTTAACAGGTTACCTTCTCCTAACAAACACGTACCCTTTCATGGTGGGTAAATAGAAGACTTTGTTTCATGGTTTACACGTTCTGACAGAGAGAGATAATCCGTGGAGCAGCGCTACAGAGCTTCCCTTCCAGGCTGCCTAAGGGCCTGGACTTCTCCAGGAAGGGGTCTCCTCAAAGCTGCACCCAGGGAAATCAAGTCAGCAGCTTTCTGTGTCCATCTGTATACTGGAGCTAATGAGAACAACTTGTGCAGGATGAGCATTTTTACAGCACGGACTGATGCTAACTCCGATTTGTAGCTTTATTTTGCTGTGAAATTGCTCTGACGAGATCCTTCAAAGCCCATCATTCTGCATTGCTCTTCTTTGCTCGTTCTCCTCTTAAACTCTCCTGACAGTCATTGCTTTATCCATTGCCTTGTGCCTGTTACTGCCATCAGTGGTCCCCTACTGAAGGTTTCAACCTCAGCTGTGAGTGCTCCTGCCAGTTGTGTATGTTATCTTTTGAAAAACATTTGTGATCATCTAGCATCTGGACTGGAAATCTGCATGCAGCGAGTGTGTTTATGCCAAGTTGCAAGTCATTTACAATATTTCAAATTGGATAAATCTTAACAGGATCCATTACAAAGGGCACATTACTCTCTCTCCCCCTCTTCTCCTCCCTTCCTCCCTCTCCATCTCACTGAAAACTTATGACATTCCTTCTTGCCTACTGAACTCTGACATACATTTAACCTTGACATACTGGTTTTCCACAGGTGTCCTATGTCTGGTATTACAAGAGGACTTCCCCAGGATCCATTCTTTTTCTTCCTGTTGCACTAGACTAGCAAAGTTTCAACAACCATATGGATTCCTGATAACTATTAGAATAATTATTAAATTTTAAAGCATCTCTTTCAATTTAGTACAGTTTTACTTTTGTCAATAAAATATAGAAACAATGCACACAATTTCCAGGAAGTGCTTTAAACGACGTTTTGCTCTACCAATTCAAAGCCCTCCTTTCGGTTCCCTGAAAGGACCCAATGGCTGGGGTCCTGCCAACTCTCTGGGATCATTAAACACTTTGAGAAAGAAGCCATGTCACAGAAGCAACAAGAGACAAGAACCCTGGGTCCCTGCAGGGACAATTGTGTGCACACTCTCCACCCCACTCAGATTCCTTTCCTATAAGAAAACAGCTCCCCTCTTCTCTACATGGCATTGTTTCATTGTTTTGTTTTGATAACTATAACCAAGTTTAATTCCTAACCTAAGTCTGAAGAACTTATCAATCCAGCATCTCTCAGCAAATATTGGAGAATTTACAATTTTATCATAAGATCATTTGGTAGAAATCCATTTTACTGTTATGCAAAATGTTGTTCTTGGGCCATTAATAATCCACAAGCTATTTGTAATGGGTCCATTACAAGATAACAGCAGAATTGCACAGTAAGCATGTGAATACTTTTTTAGCCATTTATATGCTCAGTTCATCACAGTCAGTCATCAGGACTCTTCTCGTCCTTTCCCAGGGAGTTCCACAGAAGGCAAGTTGCCTATTCGTCCTCCACAGAGGATTTGATAAAGAGGACTCTAATGAGTACTTTGTCATCTGTTCCACCAAAGTATTTATCAATCAGAGAAAGTATCAGAATAAGTATGCAATATTTATTCTTACAATAGTCTTAATTTTAATTATTTCTATTTTAAATATATTTTAACATCATAAGCTATATCAGATAACTAAAATTTTATTTCTAATTTGCAGATAGATTTTGGACACACATCCATAATCACAGCACTGGAGAGGCTGAGGCAGGATTTCTGTATGTTTGAGGCCAGCCTGAACTACACAGTGAAAACCAGCTTCAAAGAAAAAAAGAAAGAGGGGCTGGGATTTAGCTCAATGGTTCCAGCACCTGTCTTGCAAGTGCAAGGACCCAGGTTCGATCTCCAGTAACCATATACAATACTGAGTGTGGAGACTCATGCCCAGCAACAATCAGTACCACATACCACAGTCCCAGGCATGGTGGCTCGCGCCTGTAATCTCAGCACTTGGGAGGCAGAGGCAGGAAGATTGCTGTGATGTGAGTTTGAGGCTGAGCTCGGGGCCAGCCTGAACTGCAAAACAAGACCCTGTCTCAAAAAAAAAGAAAGAAAGAACAAAAATAAAAGACAAGAAACAAATTTTACTGAACAATTTTATTGAGGACAAACTTGAAGGCAAGTGTAATATAAATAAATAAATAAATAAGATTTGAAATAAAAATGCTGCAGGAGTTTCACTTCAAGAGATGATCTGTTGTGTAGCGATTTCCTTTCCATAGCCAGAATTGATGCTAAAATAGTGGTCTGTTATTTGAAGAGATATTTTGGCTCATGAATCAGTGAAACCATCAAAGTCCTAAATTATTGACCCCCAAAACATAAAAGGTAAACTCAAAACCAAAAAAATGATTTTCACAAAAGCGTATTGAATTTAAAAGCCACTAAAGTCAAAGTAAGTGAACTTCTTGGAAAATAGCACTTTGAATGGCTAGATATAGACTCACATATGCTTATTGAAACATTATTAAGGTACTACATCCAAGATATTTACACAGAAATATTTAGAGAATCTCACTAAGCAAAGTAAGTTAATTGCTCTTTTCCAGTGACACCACCGAACAATGTTAAGCAGGCAACTCTGAAAACAAAGAAAGTTAACTCTATGGTCTGCACCTTAAATATCCTCCAAAGGCTCAAGTGGAAAGCTTAATAAAAAAGCTGCAGTGCTACTGGGACATAGTGGGAACTTTAGAAATGGAAACTGAGTGGAAAGAGTTGAAGTCAGATCACCGTGACTTTAAGAGGATATTGGATCCTGGACCCTCCTTTCTTGTTTCCTTCCTAGTGACCATAAAGTCATCAGCTTTACTCTGCCACAAGGTCCCCACTCATGATATGCTTCATCCCATAAGGAGGAGTAAAAATAACCATGGACTGAAATCTCTTATGCAGTGAACCAAAATAAATCTTTCTTCCTTTTAAGTTGATTTTCTGAGGTATTTTGGCACAATGATAGAAAACTAGCTAATATAGAAAAAAATGTTTATTGCAATTAGATATACAAATATTGCTAAAATATTAGCTGAAGTATAAATTGTGGTTAGTATATATTGTAAATTACATTTAAGTTAATTGGAGATCATTCTTTTCATTTGCAATGATATAGAAGTTAATCACAAACAACTATGTGACCAAATACCTATTGAGCAGATATATTATGTTATTACCATGTGAACTATTGAAAAAGCACATTCAGTTTCTGCAAGACAAGAAGCAGCTACTCAAAAGATATGAATTGGACAGTCTGTCATGCTTAATTGTTAACTTTGATAATTTAAATATTTCCATACTTCCACACAAATAAAGAATGTGATCTGTTTTCAATGACAGATAAGATCAAGAGGCAAAAACATAGAATTTTACACAGACAAAATTTTCAATGTTATCAGTTCTGTCATTTAACAAGATTAATAATAGAGTGAAAGAAATTGAAATTACACATCTACAAGAATAGTGACATATACCTTAAAATTTTTGTAGATAAGCTTCCACCAAAAGAATTTCTTAAATAGGATCCAGTGTGTTTTGCTTTTATTAAAAGTTTAATTTTATTTTTTAATAAATTTTATATTGTATTGGCACATGTTTGCAACAAGCAATGATTACATTCCTCATAGGCAGTTGGCATCTCGATCCTCCCCTTTTTTCCCTCCCCTCCTTCCTCCCTCCTCACATCTCTTGATCCCCTCTCCATTTGCAAAAGACCTATCAACCTAATTCCTTTTATCTTTTATTGTGTTCTTTCTTCATATTACTGATTTCCTCATAGAAGAAAAGCCCACCATACAATAATTAAACTTGCTAGTCTGATTTATGTCACAACATCATGCTATAAGAATGTATACATTTTCCTACAAATGACAAAACTTTATTTTTCTTTTTGACAAAGTAGTACTCCATTGTGTATAAAAACCACATTTTCATCATCCATTCATTTGTTGATAGACTTATAGGCTCCTTCTAAATTTACGTGTTGCAAGTCGTGCTGCTATAAATAAGTATTCACATATTCCTATAATACGATGTCTATAACTCCTTCAGAAACATACAAAAAAGAGAGATGGCTGGGTCAAATGAAATTGCTATTTTTACTGTCTTGAGTAATGTCCATACTGATTTCCATAATGGTTGTACTAGTTTGCACTCCCACCAACAATGTAGAAGGGATCCTTTTAGTCCATAGCATTGCCAGCAATTGTTATTTTTTATTTCTTCATGATAACCATTCTTTCTGGAGTAAGATGAAATCTCAGTATCATTTTAATTTGCATTTCCTTAATGGCCAGCAATGTTGAATATTTTCTTGTACTTATTGGCCTCCTGTACTTCTTCCAATAAGTATCTATTCATTTCAGTTGCAAATTTTTTTATTGGGGAGTCCAATTTCTTTGAGTCCTTTACGTATTCTAAATATTAGTTGTCTGAGGAATTTTGTAAACTATCCCTTTTCTATGTTGGTTTTTCCTTTTGCTGTATAGAAACTTTTTAATTTGATGTGATTCCACTGGTTGATTCTGGGTCTATTTCTAGTACATTGAGATTCAATTAAAAATCCCTTGCTTACACTCATGTCTTCAAGAGTATTATTTTCCAGCAGATTAAATGTTTCTTTTTTAACTTTCAGACTTTTGATCCTTTTTGGGTTTTCATTTAGTACAGGATGAAACATAAAGGTCTAGATTCAGTCTTTTGCATGTAGATAGCCAGTTTTCTCTGCACATTTATTAAAGAGGCTCTTTCTCCAGAGTATGTCTTGAAAGACCATATAGCTGTTAGTTACTTTTTCATGGTTGGGACAAAACACCCAGTATCCACAAGTCAAAGGAGAAAATGTTAATTTTATCTCACTTTTTGTAGCTGTTTCCGTTAATAGTTGGCTGGCTCCAGGGCAGGGTGTGATGGCAGAAAAATTCAGCAGAAGAGAAACACCCAATGATACTGCAGATGGAAAGGAGCACATGCTCAAGGCAAGACACATACATATTTATATTTTTTCCAGGCCATGCCTGAAGTGACTCACCTCCCACCAGACTTCACCTCTGCACATCACAACCAGCTACAAAATCCATCAGAGGACTAAGCCAGTATCACAGACCCATGATGATCAAGTCACCTACCCAAAGTGCCACCTACAAGGCCTTGGGGAAATCTCGAAATATCAGCCATAACACTGAGGTTGTTTCTGCACCCTCCATTCTGTTCCACTGATCCACATTTCTGCCAGTGCCATGTCCTTTTTATCACTGTAGGCTTATAATATCTTGAAGTCCAGGACTGTGATGCCTCCGGCCTTGTTCTTTTTACCTGGGATTGCTTTTGCTATTCTGAGTCTCTTCTTGTTTTATATAAACTTTAGCATTGTCTTTTCTAGTTCTGTGAGGAATGCTATTGCTATTTCTATTGGAATTGCACTAAAGTGGTGTATCAATTTTGGAAGTATGGCCACTGTGACTATCTTGCTTCTGTCTGCATAGGAACAAGAGCTGTCTTTCCATTTCCTGATGTCCTCTTCAGTTTTCTTCCTTCATAATTACAATATACTTTTCATTGTTGAGGTCTTTCACTTCCTTGCTTAGGTTAATCCCTAAGTGTTTAATTTTCCCTGCTGCTATTGTGAATGGCATTATTCTAATACCTTTTTCAGGGAGCTCATTATCAGTTTATAGAAACACTTAGTTTTTGTGTGTTTATTTTGTATCTTGCTACACTAATGATTTGGTTGTTAATTCTAGGAATCTCATAGGAATTTTTTGGATCTCATCAAATAATTTATGGAGGATCATGTCATTTCAAAGTAAAGGACATTTAATTTCTTCTATTCCTGTACATATCCCATTTATTATTTTATTGCATAATTTTTCTAAGTAATGTTTCAAGAACTGTATTGAACAGAAATGATGCCGGTAAACATCCTTATCTAGTTCCTGATTTTAGAAAGGGAAGCCTTCAGTGTTTTTCCATTTAATATGATGTTGGTTACTGCCTGGTATATTCATTCTAGTAGATTTTTTGGCAATGATTTCATTGTCTTTTTCTAGGCTACCTTTTAAAAACTTTTTGGAGTGCTGATTTGGTGGTGATAAATTTCTTCACAGCTTGTTTGGAGGTTCTAGCAAGGGAGGGCAGCTACTCATATACCCTTGGCCAAGAAAATGGTCCTCCTCTATGGGGGTTGGTCATCTTCTTTGACCGAGTACAGCCAGATCTCCCTCACATCCAAGTCTTGAGTTTGTTAAGGCGCTCTTCGTCACGGAAGTACCTTGTTTCTCCATCATTGTTGAAATTTTGCAGGATATGTAAGTATGGATTGGAAGTTGATTCCTTTTCAGGCTTGAAATATTTTACTCCAAATTCTGGTGGGCTGTAAGGTTTGTATAAAGAAGTCTAGTCTGTAATTTAATGGGTTTACTTTAAAAGTAATTGGTTGCTTTACTCTAACAGCCTTTATGATTCTGGTACTGCATTAGAGTTTTGACATTTTGGCTATGATGTCTCTTGAAGAGGTTCTTTTCTGATGGTAGTTATTTGGGATTCTATGGGGCTCAATTACCTGTCTGTTTTATTCTTCCCCTATATTTGAAAATTATTCTGCTATTCTTTCTTTCTTTTTTTTATACAGGGTCTTGCTACATAGCTCAGGCTGGCCTTGAATGAACCCATGGTATAGACCAGGCTACAAAAAACCTAATAGAATGAATATACCAGTCATAGTGACCTTCCACTATAGAGTTGAGCTTCCAAGTGCTGGAAGTACAAGCATGCACCACCACATCTGGCTTGCCTACTGTTTTTCTGAAAACACATTTTTATGCCATTTTTTACTATCTTCTGATTTTTCACTCATTCCCGTTTATCTTAACTTTTTTGTGCCATCTACCAGCTGTTAGATTTTTCACACTCTGTCCTCATATTGGTTGTTTCTGTTGCTCATACATTCAACACAATTTTTTTTTTGAGGTTTTTTGAGACAGGGTCTCACTTTGTGGCTCAGGCTGGCCCTGAGCTCAGCCTCAAACTCACATCACAGCAATCCTCCTGCCTCTGCCTCCCAAGTGCTGGGATGACAGGCGTGAGCCACCACGCCCGGCACTGTGGTATGTGGTACTGGTTGCTCCTGGGGTGAGTCTCCACACCCAGTATTGTATGTGGTTACTGGGGGATCGAACCCGTTCCCTTGTGCTTGAAAGACAGGCCCCAGAACCACTGAGCTATATCCCTGGCCCTCAACACAATTTTTTAATCTACTGAATTTCTGTTCAGAAACTTTTTATGGACCCGAATCTTTCCTAACCTGATGAATCATATTTTTAAAAAATTAATTTTATTGTGAAATAGGTACATTTTATATACATATCATGGTAACAGTCAACCTTGATAAATTTATACCAGTATATGACATGTCTTGATTCTCATTTTTCTCCATTCTTAGCTAGCTTTGTATTAGTATCTTCTGTGAACTCATTGATCATTTTATTAGGCTCCTTTTTTTTTAATAGATGTACCTTCTTTGAGCTCATTTAGCACATTCTTTGTTTGTGTCTTTTACCTCTTCTTTGTCCTTTTGGGTGGTTTTTGACTTCTCCTTGATGCCTCGTAGACCTGCTGTTGGGATTTGAGAGTTTTTGGAAGCATTTTGTTTTCTTGGTTTCTACTGCTCTTGTTTGTTTGTTTGTTTGTTTGTTTGTTTTGCTGAGATTTGTGGGTGATTATTGTAGACTTTGTTGCTCATTTTAGGGTCTTGTTAATTAGAGTCTGTCTTTCAAGGATACACTCTGGGCATGGCTAATTATAGCCCTTTCTCTCTGTCCCAAGATCTGACCATCTCCATTAATTTGAGAGGAGAGGATGACACAGTGTCATTAACCTAGCGCTCACTTCTCCAGGAATGGACCTCAATATTGTTAATAACACAGAAGTAATCCAGATATTAGCATACAAAAGAATCTATTAATAGTGGTGACTATGCCTTCGTGGCAATAGCAACTAAATCAGCAACAACAATGGTTTCAAATGCAAATTAGATACTGACATAGCATAAGAACTAATAATGTGCCACTTATAACCATAAAAAGACTCATAATTGTAATATAAACACTAAGATAAACCAAATATTTACATATAGTAAATATTTATCAAACGTAACAATGATGCCATCACTAATAGAAAAAAATTCACCAATAATAACATAAGTAGCTAGCTAAAGATTAATAAAACAGTGCTTACAGTAATGAATACAAACAGGATGAGAAACAAGAGAATGAAAGAAGAAAATTTTGAGAAACTGAACAAGGAAAGATGAGAAATGGGGAGAAAACAGCAAGATAAAGGTCTGATTAAGGAGTAAAAGAAAGTTAATAGAATTAGGTGAAGGTAACAAAAGGACAAATAAAAAAGAAGGAAAAAAAACAAAAAGGGAAAAAGAAAAAAATAAGAAAAGGAAAGGAAAGTAGGCAAAAGTAGAAAAGTAAAACTCTGTAACTTCCAAAATCAATGAATCTAAAAAGAAAAAGAGGAAAAATTCCTTTGTGTTTCTGAATGATTGCTTTCTTTTCAGAATCTTAAATTTTGGGATTCAGTAAAATACATTTTTTTCTGCCTAGCTTTACAGTCTGTGGGTTTATGAGGTTCCTCCACGTCCCAAAGGCCCGTCTGTCCACTCACCCCAGTCAGTGACACTATCAAAGCTGAGAGGTGTCTTTGCTCATGTTGGAGATGGGAAAAAAGTAACTCAACCCTGACCGGTGATGGTATAGGCAGCAGGGCAAAGGCCCCACCAGCCCATTGTACTTAATGCCAGCACTTACAGACTCAGCTGCTTCTGAGACACACACAACCCTTTTCACCATTGGGGGGGGGAGCCCCGCATCCTTCCTTTCCTCCGATTAAACTTCTTAGGGGTCTCCATTGATCCCAAACCCTTTTCATGGCTCTTTCCCTCGGCTGTCCTTTACTCATTCTCTATGAGAAATTTACACTGGAAACCCGGAAGAGGAACTGTTTTTCAGTTGCTCTGAGTTTCAGCCTTAAATAATCAGCCTCTTCCCAAAATGGCACCTAAATAAAAACTCTAGTAATATGACAAGTGTTGTACCTGAATCTTTCTCTGACTACTGTCTATGGTGCAGAAAGACTCAGTGTAGAGGAAAACATTACACTGTTTTGCAATTTATAATGTGGGTTTTTTTAGGTGAGTCCTGTTGGCCTGGCCAGATGGTTCAGCCTGGAGCTACAGACCCTCGGGATTCACCTTGCATCTGTGAAGAGTTTTCCCTCTCTGATAACTGAGGTAAGCTTCCAGACTGCTGCATTCCTTTTTCTGTGCTGTGGCCCATTTCTCCAACTACTGTGTAATCTTTAATTTTCCTGCCAGTTTTTTCTTGATTCCCAAAGAGCTACTACTTGATTTCTGTTGGCCACAGTGTTGTTTCCCAGGTGTCTGGATCCTGGGTTTGCAAAGGCTGACTGTTGCTGGTGATTGCTATTCTGCCATTTTGGTTCTCTAGAAGTTTAATGTTAACCAGAAAGGATGAATTGTTCACATTTGCTACAAATGAAGGATTAAAAATCAGTTTTGGAAATGCCATATCATTTGCTTTATATTGGTAAAACTATTTGAAAAGACCACCTTAAGTTTGGGGAGGTATTTTAAAATTTGTTCTCCCATTCATCTGAAGATATCTGTGTGAAACTGCTTTCTCCATTGTTAATATTCTTGAAGAAAACATAAAACAATTTCCCCATAAAAAATATCATTGTCAGTGTGGTTACACTACATCAATTAACCAAGCAGCAGGTGAGTCCTGACCAGTGATGGTATAGGCAGCAGGGTAAAGGCTGCACCAACCCATTGTACTTAATGCCACCACTTATTTGCACCTATTTCCTCTAAAATATTAAATATTTATATACACGGTGCTCATTAAAAATGTGCACATAGGTACTTAATATAGGAAATTGTTATTTCACTCATAACTTCATTAATGCTGTGAGTAGAGCAGTGATTATCATAGAAGTTTGTATGCATACATTAAATACTACAAGGTTTATAAATATTTTCTTTTTCTTATTCTATGTTTACTCCAGCCAGTTAGACTACATTTTCTGTCTGTAGAATCTGATAATAAAATGTGGCTTATATTTTCTGTGACTTATTCCTTTTACTTTTGTAAGAATTGATGCACATATACTGTGCTTTACAAAGAACAGACCTGTGGTGGCTTGGACTAAGGATGCCGTGGAGCTCTCCTGGAGAATTTTCCTTCTCCAGTTTGGCCCGTTTCTTAGATAGCCACAATCAGTATTCTACTTTCCCTAAAGCACTGATACCCAACCCACCATGAACTCTTGCAACAGTGGGCTACATTTGTCCCCTGGCCACAGGTGAGAACTGCTGGGAATCCAGATCCTCCAGATAGGCAGAGACAGGCCACTGCTGGGCAGGAGTCTCTTTCAGGCTCCTTCTGCAGGTGGTTTTTCAGCTATTGTCTACCAGCATTTTTCCATGGAGGGGAAACGGCCACTGGGGTGACTGACCCGAGTCTACAGGAGCACTCTGCCTGCCTCCATCTCACTGGAAGCCACCACCATAGGCCTCAGACACCAGCAGAGCATGAGATACATGTCACATGGAGACTGCAAACAGGAAATGCTCAGCCAGTGGGCCTGTAGCTTTTGGCTAACGCCTAAGAAAGCTATCCTAGATGTAATCAAACAATAGAATGAAAGTCTAAATTTAAAAAAATTAGTTACAGTTGAATGAAACACATTGCCATTAATCGCCCTCAAAATACTGTCCCTCCCTTCAGACATGCTTGTCTCATGGCACATCCCCTTCCAAAGCACTGAAATCCTCTTTAATGAATGTTTATTTGCAGCACTATTTATGGCTGTCTCGACTCCTAAACTCATTCAAAACATTTCCTTTTCGTGGTCATTTGCATTTGGGGGAAGAGCCAGAAGTCACAAGGTGCCAGAGCCAGTGAATAAGGTGGACAAGGACACGCCCTAGTATTTATATTTAACAGAAACTGCCCTAAACTGTTGACCAGCACAGAGTAAGCATAAAATTTAGTTAATATTTAAATATTAAAATTTGTTGCAATGAAAGGTACATTTCTATCAACTCCTCTCAAGATATTCAAAATATTTCCCCTCATTTTGAACACACTTATTCCATGGTTTTTTGCAAGGTATCTTTCACTGTAATAAAATTTTTATAATTTAAATTTCTTAAACATGTCAACATTCATGTTATCTTTCAATCACTTTTTGTAAAAGAATGGGTGACAGATAAGAGAGGCCCTGAGGGAAACCTTTTCAAAGGGCGCTGGGAGTGAGACTTCCAATCCCCACATCAGGGAGGAAAGGAGGCACGACCTTTTCCCACAATGCTAGTTGGGACATTGCATTTTCCTGGCACAACTCAGAGAGTGAATGTTAGTTCCTGACACTGAGGAGATGGAGGACTAGTGCTTGATTTCCACAAGAAGCAGGTCAGCCTTGCTGGGCAGCTGGGTGGCCCAAGGGGTGCTTGTGTTTCCAGGAGTGCATACAGAGAATAGCCCCAGGAATACTATGCCCACAGTCATTCTCAGAACTAAGGGAAGACTGAGGTGTATCTGCTCCCCAGAGATGTCATCCGCCTTCACTTCTGATGGTCACAAAGAGCTGGAAGTGCCATATAGCAACTGAAGGCCATTGTTCTTCCACAGGGCTTCCATGAACAAGAGAAAAGATAGGATTTCCCTCCCTCGTTTCTGGGCCTTTTCCCAGCCCACTCTCCTTTTGTGAGCTCCATTACAAACTATAAGGTATCTGCCCTAAGATCCTGAGATGGCCTTTCCCATTGAGCCCCGTTATATTTATCTTCTATGGAAAGAACTCACTTTGGACCTGAATCTCCACAAGTGGTGAGGATGTCCAGCCAAATCCAGCCCGGAGCAGCCCAGCCTCATGTCTGTGGTTTTATTTTAAAAACCACTTTATTCACTGGAGGGAACAGGAGGCCTGGAGTGGGGCTGGGGTGAGGACTTGTATCTGTTGTGGAGCTTTTAGTACCTGAAGTGATGAATCACCTCTCTGTGCTGGACTCTGCCTTTCCTTTTCCCACCCAGTATCTCCCAAGTCAGAATCCACAGACTCTCCAGTACCCGGTGCAGGCAGACAATAGAGCTCTCTGCCTAGAAACTGGAACTCTGACTTCAGGGAGCTCAGCCAATGTCCAAACCCTCCTCAGCTTCTCACAGCACTTACTGCCTGTGTCATAGGTTTGGCACTTGATTAGATTCAATTTAACACATAATTATATCCTTGCTCTTTCGTGTTTTTCTTTCATTGCCTGTGTTCGAGGTTTTTTTTTTTTAATTTCAGTCCTAATAATACTGTAAGTCCCTAGATACCTGAGAGCACTTCTCACCTTCCACTAGAGCTTCACACACTTAGAACAGCGTTAGGCCCAGTGCAGACATGCAATAAACACCACTGATCCCAACAAGAGGAATTCAACACCAGATTCACCTGCCAACCTACCATGTGGTTGAGGAGGAGAAAAGGTGAAATACACTGAGCTCAGCTTGCCCTGTCTCTGCTCAGCTGGCAGGTCGTAAACATCTCTCCAGAGCTCTGGATCAGAAGGGCATAGTATTCCTGGGGCTTCCACATGGGCAGGTTCAAGGGTTTCTTGGACCTTGTAATAGAAGCCAGGGTCTGGGTGGGCAGTGACCACGACTTACTGGAAAGTCCAGAGGGGAGACTCAGAAACTGTATCACATGTGTTCCTTCCTACACTCGACCTCTTTGTTGCTGATTACTTCTGAACTGAGCGCCAAGTCTCACTACTAAGTTTGGCCCTTGGACCATCAGTATCGCCAGAGTCCACTAGGAGAGCAGAGCCCAGGTCCCACCTCAGTCATGCTGGGTAAGAGCTATGTAAATGAGACCCAAGTGAATCACATATACAGTAATGCTTAAGGACTTTGTCCTGTATTCACTTCAGGAGACAGACTGGCTGCATAAACAAAAGCTGCAGAATAGGCCAGAGTAACCTGAGAACTGCTGTGAGCCCTAACTAAATGATACTTTCTTCTTCAGGAGAAAAAGAGACTCCACAAACCAGCCACAGGCTGTTCTGTCCAGCCACAGACAGCTCAAGAGAAATTAAGTTAGGCCACACAGCAAGCTAGGCTTTGTTACCAGATGATGTAATGAATAAAAGCAACTTTGTGCCCTTCACTATCATTCTGTATGTTGCCACGTGGCTCCACCACATCTTCCGCTCAGTGTGTGCTGTTCTACTATGTTGGAACAGAAGCAGCTTGTCCAAGGACATATTCTACTGAAGTCTAAAACATCCCAGTTCACAGGGCACAGTGGCTACCTCCTGAATAAATGTGCAGAGGTCACCACAACAGCTCCATTTTCCAGCCCTGAGCTTCAGAGTTGGGCCAAATTATTGCAATCTGCTACTGTTGTATGCGTGTTCTTCCCTCCACACCACCAGGCCAATCTGTACGAGTCAGGCCTGCCTCAAATCCTGCTTTCCCCAGGGTCTCCCTGATCACTGTCAACTACACTAGCAACAACCTCTAATATACAGGTGTTTAACAATTTCAGAGACCTTTTCCCTCCAAGGCTGTCAATTCCTGGAACAAGAGAGAATAGGATCTTATATTACATCTCTCACCTAGGTCCCCTCAGCTGAATATTCCAGAGATTTATAACCGCTTAGCATTAACAGACCTCAGACTGAAATGCATGCCTGTCCAGCAAGTCCTCTTTAAAAAAAAAAAAAAAAAAGATCCTGGAGGAGCCAATGAGCTTGGGAATTTTCCTAAAAGCTGAGCACCCTCCACTCCTAGTTATCCCAGGTGAAATGTGGCCTGCGCTGTCTTCCCTCCATAGATGTGAATGAGTGAGTCTGAGAAACACTGAAGTTTCCGAACCACAGGGACAGTGCAGGTGGACTAAGTGAGAACAGCAGATGCAATGAAGGCAAGAGATGTTTGCCTCAAGGGACCAGACCATGTAATACTAACCGCGTTGCTCTTACTCTTGGGCAATCCCGAGTTGTTATTCACAAGAAATGACTAGGTAAAAAAATAACATGAAAAATAATAATCACAGGCTGAGCTTATTCTGTAAACCAAACTACACCACCAGCCTTTAACAGAAACATGACTATACTTTATAGTCATTCCACTGTGTCCTATAACCAGAAGACAGTGATTCCAGACATGACTGCAGTTTCTCCCAGGGATGTTATTGCTGAGCAAAGCAATGATGCACACAACATCAAAGCACATTTCTCACAAATAAGGGGATGCTCTTCTATACCTGTGCTACCTCCATTAGAGTAAATAAGCAGCAACATGTAAGCCAGATTTAAAAATAAAGTCATTGAACAACATAGGCAACTAAAGACTGAAAGCAGGAATGGGGAAGGTGGGTGCAATTCCCTGCTGCTGCAGTTGGTATGACAAGGTCCATTCTCTGTCTCAAGATCACTGAAGCTCACAGTTCCAAGGAAATGCACGCATTTTTATTTGGTCAACAGTGGCTGTGGCTTACAGTACCTGTATGTGCAGCTGTCTGGAACACTGGTCTCAAATTATCACTTATTCATTTCAATGACCATAGAAATACCTGACAGGCTGGTACACAATGACAAAACTCAGAGCACGTATTCAGTCTTGAAATAAGCAAGGTAAATAAGTCTAAATATGACACCTTCTAGAGTAAGGACTTGATAGGAACCCTACAGAGTTATTAAATTCTTCAGCAATGTGACTTACCACATTCTAAAATAAATGTGAATCTTTTCTTTAAAAAATGAACAAATAAGATCTCGAATTGAAAAAATTATAAATTGGAATTGTTAAAATTCTTTCCCCTGATCTCTCTCTGTCTCTCTCTCTGTCTCTCTCTCTGTCTCTCTCTCTCTCTGTCTCTCTGTCTCTCTCTCTCTCTCTCTCTCTCTGTCTCTCTCTCTCTCTCTGTCTCTGTTTCTCTCTCTCTCTCTGGCTAGAAAACACTTTCCTCTCACTGGATCCAGGGCAGGAACAGTGCTTCCGATCTCCCCAGGCACCCATGTCTCTTGACCTTCTTTACAGCAGCCTTAGGGGCACCAGATTCTTCATGCTCATTCTCATTCTTCCATTCATTTATCACTGAAGAGAGAAAATTCAGAAGTTAACTTTTGTAAGTTTAGGATTCAACAAACATTTACAACAAATACTTGCTGATGTGTCACCAGTTTCCTATGCGTGGCCTAAAGGAAGATGTACCAGCCTTTGAGGTTACAGAAGTGCATGTTCTAAGTTGCACGAAGCAGAGGCAAACACATCAGTTCACAGGAGCAGGGGTTAGAAATTGGTCTCAAAAAAGAAAGCATTATGAAAAAGGTAGTGAAAGATTTACCTTTTCCCTTTCAAGAGAAGTCAATAGCTATTCATTGTTGAAATGAGAACAAAGACTCCAAAAGATAAAGGTGAAGATAAATATTTGCAATAATGTGTCACTGCATTTTACATAATGGACTGTAGTCTTTGAAAGCTGAGGAATTTAATATGTACAGGTAGCTTTGCATTTTCTCTTATTTGCTCTCAGGAAGCAGGTCTCCCATAGGGCTTTTGGGCACAGACACAGCTAACAGGTCCAGGGCCCCCACAGGCATTCTGCCAACATGACCTCAGAAGTATTTATATATTAGAGACTGTAATATGATTTGGTTTTTGTATTGCTATAGTTTCTGCCAATTAATAATCTAGTGTATCCCTCAGGGATGTGGTAAGTGTTGATTTAAGATAAAAAAGCAAAGACAAATATTAGTGTGCTACACAAGGCTATTACTTTCCATGAGGGCATTGTTTCTCAGCAGTGACTACCTGGATGTCATCACCACAGACTTTTCTTTCCCTGGTCTGGAACACAGCCTGAGCAGGACTTGTGAAGCAGCAAAGCTTCAGAGACACTGCACTACAGAGTCACCAAGTGGTGTATTCTATGCAGAGCAAAGTCCAGGCCAGCCTGCTAAATTCAAGGGAGATATTAAAAGGGTCGAGCAGAGAAATGGGGATGGATATGTAGAAAGATAAATAATCAAAGAAGGACAAATGCCATTGCACCCCAAACTGAAACCTGTTGAGGAGGAAAAATATACATATGGGAAAATGAAAGGCCAATTATGAAGAAAGCAACATTGAAAGAGCCTCCCCACATGGAGCCAGGAGTCCATTATGGACGCAGAACTTACCTATAATTCTAGCTATACACTATGTGGTAGGAACTTTACAGCTCTACTATTTGGCCTAAGGCATCTGGATCAATTCAGCAGCACATTGCATCTAGAGAGCATGATGCATAGCAAAAGATTGTGGACTTTTATGTACACTTGCATTCCTTTATACATTCTTTTTGTGTCTCTATCAGTTACAGAGCACTGTTCCTTCTCAAAATATAAGCATCCCATTTCCTGCCTTCTCAGAACACTGACTTCCAGCTAAGTGTGAGTCTATATTTCCCAAATTGCAAATGCTAAGATGTCAAATCAAGTCTTTTCACAGTTTTTTGAGTTTGAACTGATTGACACAAATAACAATCATAAAAGGTGAGATTTCATTAGTATAGTTCTTGAAACACAGAAAAAAAATGTTATAGGTCAGTGATGGCAAAACTTCTAGAGATTTAATGACACAAACAGCTGGCTGTGGAGGGGCCAAACAAGTACGGCCATTCTGTGAAAGTCAAATCTTTAGACAATCCTGTCTCTGCTCTTCCACACACCTGAGATGACTGTTGGGAGCGGCTGGCACACCTACTTCTCTCCGCAGCCCGTGGACACTGTGCTTAGTACTGAGACCTCTACAAGGCTTTCCCTCTGCTATGGGGATTTCCACGTTGGCCTGGAGACTGTGGCCAGTAATCCTCTTTCCAGGGCCTGGACAAAGGTGTACAGGGAGAAACAAGACAAGGAAGTACCTGAAGCACAGTCCCAGCTTCCTGATGCTCAAGAGTGTCCCTTCCCTTTTCCCCCCTCAAACCCAGGCCCATGGGCCATCTGGAAAACTCTGCTCTTCAGACAAGTTCAGCTGGCTGCCTTCAGCCAGGAGGTGAACACCCTGTGTGTTCTCTATGTCTCTTCACTTCTTATTGAAAGAAGAGGCTTTACTTCAAAATAAGGAAACTTGAGGTTCTAGTGAAGGGTTTAAAGATTGTAGGCAGAAGCAGAAGGGACAACCTGTCTGTGTCCCTATCATTATATAGAAACAAGATTCTGAGGTCCAGGACATCTACTGACTATGGTGTTTATATATTAGGATGACATCAATTATCATTAAGTGATGTATCAAAAAACAGTATTGATAAACTTGTAGGATCTATAAGCAATATCATAATAAGAATAAAGATCTGTTTGGCTAGATAAAGTATTAGCTACATATTTTGTTGTGGGTAATTATGTAGTATTTGTGAAAATTTTATCTTTATCATTTACTAACTATAACACAATAATTAGGATATTATTAAACATGCTTTACCTTTGAACTGTTTAAAAACAGCTCCACACAGGAACATTTACTTGAACCAAAGGTTGGTGGTTCTGTTTCAAGTTTTCAGAGCAGATGAATTATTGTTCCCAGGAACTTCCTCTAAGCTATGGCTACTGGATTTGTCTGCCTTTCCTGTGCATTGTCAAAGTTTCTCTCAAGGCAAGATTTCTGACCATACTAAAATAGTAAATCTCTTCAAAAAACAATTACAAAATCAGATAATGTTGTCAGAATAATCAGTATGGGTCTGTGTAAACTAAAGAAGACTAAAAGTAATGGAGAAACACTAGACTTGCTCATAAACAACTGATAAACATTCATAGGGTTTCTAGTCATTCTCACCTGGGACTGCGCCCGGCATTCCTGAATGATAGTTTTCCCAGGACAGAGCAGGTATGAAAAGAAGTGACTTCACTGCTAGGGGTTGGTACTGTGTCCAGAAAGACTGTCAAGAAAAGGATCAGGACTTGTAGGGAAAAGCAGGGAGCAGCACTTGTCTTGTGTCCTGCAGATCCAGTTCAGGCGAGCATCACAAGAAGACCGGCAGACAGGCATGCTGCATACAGATGGGGGGGTGGGCAGGATCCAAGAGGGTCTAGGACAGACTTAAAAACCGGCTGAACTTTGAACTCACTTTAGATGCATATTCAGATCCAACAGCAAAAGTGGGGCTACCAGAGGGTTATGAATGCCACCTGACATCCATCACTAGCTGACCTCCACACAGACTGACATGGGGCAGCTCTAGAGGGCTAAAGGGAAAATAAAAGTGGAAAAAAAGAGAAAAGACAGATTCCTGACATCCCAGAGAGATAGTTCTGCGGAGTACTTCAGGTAACTAAGGTAACAATAGCAGTGACATGGTTTCAAACATATGTGGAGTCAAAAAAAATTTTTAATTTTATAAAGAGAGAGAAAAAGTATAGAGTAAGTATTAGAGTAGAGAGAGGAACTATGTAGAGAGAGGGTGAGGGGCATGACTGAGGCCAAAAATGACCCAAGTATGTTGTATATGTGTGTGACTCTCCCAAAGTGAGACTAATAAAGCTGTATAACTAATATATACTAATAAAAATGATTATAATGATAAATATAACACTAGCAATGAGCAAGCAACAATCTTTGAGAAAAGAAAATCAGAATCCAGACTGGTTGCTGCATTTTCTGAAATAATTGATTTCCAGAAAATACTGTGAAATGGGCAGAGGTAAAAAGAGTTTCAAGATGGGAGATTAGGGCAGGACAGGCAGGCTGAAAAGTGGGATGGAACCGAACAGAATGGAAGCCGATGGACAGGATGTGACATGTCGACCACGGCCAGGATGCAGTGGGCTGAACTGCTTCCAAGGGGTGATGCATCCGGAGGATATGCAGGATGGTGGCCAGCGACTTCACAGCCACTGTGATCTTGTTCTCCTGTCCTTCTGTCTTGCTTGTGAGACATATCTCTTCTTCCTCTTCTCTTTTCTTCACTCTCCCTTTTTCTTCCTTTACTTTAAATAAAATATGAATTTACCTGTTCATCAGGCATCCCAGCCAGTTCTCTGGGCAAGACAAAAACAGTCTGGAATCACTGGATACTGTACCATCCGACAACAGCATGACTTATTTTCAGGAATAACTGCAGTCTATAGAAACTTTCTCAAGTGGATCCTGATAGTAGATTTAGTATATGAAGAAAGATTCAACCAAAACAAAAGGTGAAAATGGAGCAGGAAAGTGGGGACAAAAAAAAGAAAGAATAGAAGGAAAAAACAGAAACAAAGCTGTTGTAAATAAGGAGGGGAAAAGAAGTCAAAGGAAGAGGAGTGTAGGAGAAGAAACAGAGGCAAGATATATCATGTACAGGTACAAATTCATTTTGATGAGTGTTATCATTATGTATATCTAAAATGCACCCACAAATGTTTGCTTTAAAAAAAACCCCACAGAATAGAGCAACAGAGGCCTAACTGAACAGACCACAGTTCAAACTGTGTGTCTTCAGAGCCTCAGCAGGACAGGAAAAAATATTCGGAGGAGTAAGAGCCAAGTATTGCATAGAATGGCAAACTCGTAGGAATAAAGAGAAAAAAGATATGCAAAAATGGCATGAATGATATATAGAGGCACTGCAATCAAAATAATGGCTGACTTTTCAGGGAAGACAACAGAATCCTGCTTAAATAAATACAAATGGGCCTCACAACCGAGAATGATCTATATCTACCAAAATTCTACTTATCCAATAATGATATCTGTCAGAACAAAGATGAAGTAAGGATATTTTTATAACAACTAAAGCTTTGTCACTAACAGAGCAAGTTTTTCATGCTCAAGTAAACTAATTCCAATCTGCAAGTTGAAAACTTGACAAATGAAAACGTGTAAAAAGTACCTGAACTAGCAAGTGAATGGGTTAACATATAACATTATGTTTTCCTAGTTTATTTGAAAATAAACAAAATTAAGAGCCTTGTATTTGGGAGTTTGTGACCCAAGAAGGAGCAAACTATGTGAAATTATAAGGATAGGAAGACGAATGGAATCGTCCTGTTTTGAGCCTCTTATTTACACACAGAGCTGTTGAGGCTACTTGACAATGTGCTAATCAATCTACTGTCTGTCTATCATCTGTCTACATAGTTGTCTCTAAACTACTAAAGAATAAAGTTAAAGAGTAAACATGAGGGACAAAAGAGGACTTAATGTACTGAAAGTTCATATTTTGACAAAGCATAAATATATTCAGAGTACATATGGAAGTTCAAAAATTAAATGGGTTAAAGGATTTTTATTGTCATTGATGTTGTTTAAAATTTTATTCTTAGTGTGTGCCTGATTGGATTGTTGATAGTTAATGAGTGCATACATGAATTAAAACAGCCTTTTTACCCCATAAAAATGTACAATTATAATATGTCAACCAAAAAAATCATTTTAAATGCATTTAAGTCATTTTTGAAAGACAACTAACCCAGTAAAATGGGTGGACAATTGGACACATTTCACAAAAGATGTAAAGATGCTCAGAACCATATTGTCAAGTTCTCCCCTCGGTGAGGAAGGGACGTGCACATTCAAACCACGAGGCGACACCACTAGAATAGTTAACGGTGACTACAGATGCCAGACATGACTTATGATCTTGCCCTTCTTGTCTTCAGTGTTCACTCAAAAGAAATGAAGACACATGCTTACCAAGTAACTTGGACAAGAGTGCTCATTCCAGCCTTCTTCGTAATAAGATTAAGAGCAGCAGATGGCCATCGACAGGCAAATGAATAAACAAACTGAGGTGCATTTATGCAATGGAATATGACTCAACAAAAAGAGGGAGATGAGATACTGACACATGCAAGGACACGTTCGAGTCTCAGAGGCAGTATGCTGCAGGAGGCAGGAAGGCGAGTCACAGATGAGTCCAGACTGGGTGAGACCATTTACTGTACATGATGTTCAGTCAGGAGCAAACAGGCAAAGCTCATTTGTCAAGAACAGAAGTGGACTTACGAGTGTCTGGGTGGGCATAAAGGAGTAAGCTAGGGTGATATAAATCTAAATTTTGAGACATAAACATTTGTCAAAATTTAATATCTGTGCATTTTACTGTAGTTTCACTTAGATAATGTATTTTTTTAATTCTTTAATAAAAAAAAATCAACACCTACACATTATTTCTTTCTTCTTACTGACTCGGTCTTCCCTTCAAAGCTACCAATAAAGGGAAGGTAGAGATTTGGTATTGTTATAGGTAGAAAAACTAGATAGATGTAGTAGGTAGACAGAGTAGGGCTGGCTCTTGCAAAGCCAACATGCAGGACAGTCAAGGAGACCTTCACTGAAAGTCAACATTACCAAAGGAGGAAACTGCCCCCTCACATAAGATGAATAGAAGTGAGTGATACTGTAAGTAGACTTCAATCTCTGGGGTAGAGGGCCACCCACCTGGAAAAGTCTCCTGATTGAAAATCTTTGTACACTTGCTAAGTGACCTGATTTCTCATCGAATCCCCATCTAGTATTACCTAAGCAACTATGTTGTAATCTCATTGGTTGATCATGGTGTTGTCCATTTTGTGATTTCCCATTGTACCAATATTACCTAAGTGATTATATTTGTAATGTTATGAGTTCACACTAATTTTGTCAGACCTTGAACCCGCTTCACCTCATGGCTTTGCTCCACAAAGCCCTCTGAGAGGTGAACTGGGTGAGTTACCCACATTTCTGGGTTCCCCCTTGTGTCTCTCTTAGGCAGAAGCTTTCTTCTCCATTAAATTTTCTTACTCTTAACCTCCATCATTCAGTTCTACACTTCATTCTTCAATTTTAGAGAACACAAACTCATGGTTCAGGCTGGGAGCTAGACCTTGCTCCCCCATGTCAGTATCATAGCTTCTGCTCAGCTCCCACTCCCTGAGTATGCCTTTCTGTTCTAGTCTGTCATAATTTCCTGAAATAAGATGATTTCTCAAGAAGAAAAGAGTGACTGAATTTGTGATCAATCCACCATGAGCTAACATGTTGGCAGGGGTCAGAGATCTTCCTGAACTGCAGGAAAAACATACACCCATATATATGTGCTAATCTACTTGCCTGTTGGATAACCTTATGGAAAACAAGGCAAGGGGATGTAACTAGAACTTTTGTATTAAGTTCTAGTCTCCTATGAATTGAAAACACATGACAAAATAATTAATAATTAAGCAGAAATGATACTTAAAGAAGCTGAGCTTGGGCCTAATCCATGCTACTCTAGGCAGCAAGATCAAACCCCAGAATGTCACACCTATTATTACATATATTCTGAAAGACCTGGGAGGGCAGCACAGACATCAGCAATAGTCCTAGAGAAGTTACATAGATGAAGATCTCACAGGGCAGGGCAGATGCAGCAATGGAAAAGTTATGTAGATTCTGGTGTAGTTCTGCTCTGATCCATCACAGCATGTGAGACTACGAGAGCCTTTGTTGCTACAGGAGGTGAAGATGAGTTAAATCCAAAGTCTGTCTGCAGGCAGGCCTGGTCACAGTTTCAACTGTACAATTATTTGTCCCAAACAGGATTGTTCCCAACATAACCTAATTTTAGCATATGATGCATCATTTGGAAAACATAAATATGAAACATCAATATGAGTTTCATAAATATGAAATATGGATATTTATGAGACATAAATATCCAAACTGCAAATCAATACACTGACCTCTGATCTGAGGAAAAGGATTCACACTTATGAACAGCATCCATCAAACTCAGAAGAGAAGGTTTTGCTCACCAATCTCCTCCTTAATTCTTCCTCTTCAAAAAAAGTAGAAAATAGACTCATTGGTGAAGGAGAAAATATTCTGAGGGAAAAGGATCAGGAAAGGAAAAGCAAAGAGGGATTAAGGGATTTCAAATGATAAAGATATATCATATGCATGTAGCAGTTCTCCAAAACTAACATTACTATTTTGTATTACAAATATGCACTAATAAAAAAAAAAAGTCTTAACAATTCTTATCTCCAGTCTGCTGTGGAGATTAGTTTAGAGATTCCTGAGAAAGCTAGGATTAGAGGTTTCATTTGACCCTGCTATTCCTCTGCTAGGTATATACACAAAAGAATTGAAAGATTCATATCATTACGACATATGTGCACTTATTTTTATAGCAGCTCAGTTTGTGATAGCTAAATTCTGGAAACAACCAAAATGCCCATAAAGTGGAGACTGGATAAAGAAAATGTGGTTCCTCTATAAAATAGAGTATTACTCTGCCATAAAAATGATAAGATTGAGTCATTCATACTCAAATGAATCCACCTTCAGGACATCCTCACAAGTGAAATAAATAAGTCAAAAATATATAAATATCGTATCTTCTCTTTGGTATGAGAAAAATCAAGATGTAAATGAGTTCTAGAATATATAATAGATATTGTGAAATAGAAAATAATTAAAAGGAAATGGAGTGTAGGGGAAACAATAGGGGAAAAGTAATGTGATGGTAATAAAAAATAAAGCCTATGTATATAGGGGGCAGGGGTTTGTAGGGTGGGTAAGGGAATGGAAAAAAATGAGAACTAAATCATGTCATGTCATACACTGGTACAAATTCTCAGTGCTCAATGTGACCATGATGTGTATATATAATGTACCAATAAAGATTTGAATTTTTTAAAAATTCATATGTATCCAATAAACTTCATTGAGCAATGTATGCTTTTTATTATGCTGCATTTTTATTTTTAATTATTGCTTATTTTTCAGTCAAAATTTACAAAATAAAGTTAGAGTGTTGGTCTTGTAAGAGCTATGCATTTTTCCTAAATGTACACTTATAACTGTAGCAGTTCATTTATTTCAAAAATTTGGAATTTTATTTATTTGTTATCTTTAAGATCATCTCAAATTCAAAGGCTATCTTATTGTATGTTTAAAGTGTATTTTAACAGTGTAATAGTTTTAAAAAAACACTATTTTTTTTCCTTTAAAAAAAAGAATATGGGCTAAAAGTCTAACATGTCTAGGTTCAAATTCCAGCCCAGACCTTGAACTGTATGATCTTTTGCAAAGTACTTTTCTGTGTGTTGGTTTCCAGACTGGCAAAACAGGAGCAGCAGAGAAGTGAGGAACAGCAGGGAGGACAAAAATGTTGCCCACATTGAACGTAATGACACATGTAAAGCCCTTAGAATAACTACTGGTGTCAGATGACTTTTCAGTAAATGATAGCTCTCGAGCATCCTGCTCAAATTCTCAGAAATGAAAAAGTAAGCAACTTATGGACACAATTTTATCAATAGGTTGTTTTTATCTCAAGGAATTTTCTGAGATGACTAGCATATGCCTATAGCAGCCATGTGTAGAGATGATCATTCTTATTTGTATAATTACTATTCTAGAGATGTTAATGAGCAACTTTCTCTGGCACTCTAAAACACTTGGTGGTCACAATGCCTCCCATTCAAAGGAGCTGCTATTACAAGAAGGAAAGGGTTGGCATTGCTGGTAAACCTGGTGGACTTCTCACCTCTCGGAAGTGAGCATCTTTCATTCTAAGGGAGTCCTAAGATTCTTGATAATAACACTTGCTTCATTTTATTTCTGGAGAATCGGTATACAAAACTCCAAGTCTTTTTACTCCAGCAAGTTCTGATGAGTCTGTGGTAGATTGGGCCCCCGCAAGGAATATGCTACAGCTCTGAGGTTGCCCTGGGAGCTTCACGGAGGTTACTTTGTGGAGTGGACTGAAGGGGCGCTACAGAGACCTGAGTGAGCGCTCTGGGAGCTCTTTTGCTGAGATGGTCTTCCAAAGCGGGTCTGACTGAATCACACCACAGAACCTCCGGGTAGGCTGGTTCTGTAGGGGGCAATGAGCTTGGCCAAGGGCACTTTCTGGAGGATCAACTGACAGCATTCAGCTGCCTCCATTCCAACAGCTGGAAGAATGAGTGTATCATTCTTGCAGTGAGACCTGAGGGGTCACCACCAGCAGGTCACAGTCTCAGAGTCCCTGAACCACTCCTGGGACATCCAATAACTACCCTTCCATAGCTGTCAATTTATTTAAATACCAAAGTTAACCTAAAGCATTCCCATAGCCAGGCAGAATCCTCACCTCCATCCTTCTGGATTTCTATAGAAGACTTTCTGAAGCTAAGAAGCTATGATCTCAGATGTAGGGTTTTAAATTAAAACTCCGTTTGTTGATCCAGCTGAGAGTGATTCTGTGTGTGTGTTGTGGTGAGTGGTGAATTTGCTACCACTACGGGCAAAGTATACTGGTTTCTGCTTCTGAAATGAAATTTAATAAATCCATCTCTCTGTATTACCAGAGCCATAGTCTGATGTGTAACCTTGGAATAAACCCTGAGAAGGTGGTTTCCAGGAGTCTTAGGCTGAGGAAGTTCAGAACGGCCTGTCCATCTCTGGTATGCGAGGGTGGTGCCCAGCCAGGGAGGTACACAGTTGTTTTGTCCCAGAGAACAGCTGCTTTGGAATTTCTGTGGTCAGATATTTGGGGGATCACCGATAAATTGGAGAAAATGCAAAGCATAAAGTGAAGAATAAAGGAGAAGATTATTTCAGAGAGTGAATAAAGAAAAAAGATACTTTTTCTTCTCTAGTTATAACTAAATTTTAACTCCAATGAAGAAAAATAAAGATGACACAGAACAATGACTCCTTTTAACCAAACCTATGCCCCATGTGCAAGTTAAGTTTTTTTGGGTTTTTTTGGTGTTTTTTTTTTTAGGTTTTTTGAGACAGGGTCTTGCTTTGTGGTTCAGGCTGGCACTCAGCTCAGCCTCAAACTCACATCTCAGCAATCCTCCTGCCTCTGCCTCCTGAGTGCTGGGATTACAGGCGTGAGCCACCATGCCCGGCACTGTGGTATGTAGTACTGGTTGCTGCTGGGTGTGAGTCTCCATGCCCAATATTGTATGTGGTTACTGGGGATCGAACCCGGGTCCCTGCGCTTGCAGGACAGGCACTGGAACCACTGAGCTAACTCCCCGGCCCCCTGCAAGTTAAGTTTGATGGGGAGATATGAGGAAAAGGAGGAGGAAGATGGAAACATAGGGAGAGAACATAAAGGAGAAAGATCATATATTAGAGAATGATTGTCTCTTGAGTCTATGAGTCTAAGACTTTCCCCAAAGTCTTCTCTACTGGGAAAATTTTTCTTATATTTTTCAATCCTTTGTTGAAAAGCTTTGAAGAAATGAAAACTCAAAGTTAAGGTATCAGGGCCTGGGAGTTAGCTCAGTGGTTCGGGCGCCTGTCTTGCAAGTGCAAGGACCTGGGTTCGATTCCCTGGTAACCACATAACAATACTGGGCGTGGAGACTCACACCCAGCAGCAATCAGTATCACATACCACAGTGCAGGACGTGGTGGCTCACGCCTGTAATCCCAGCACTCAGAAGGCAGAGGCAGGAGGATTGCTGAGATGTGAGTTTGAGGCTGAGCTCAGGGCCAGCCTGAATCACAAAAGCGAGACCCTGTCTCAAAATACCTAAAAAAAAAAAAAAAAAAAAGTTAAGGTATCAGATCTTGTAGAGGCAAAGCATGGTGACTGGGATGATAATAATTATTTAAGTCACATTTTGGCCACATAAGAGCTGCTTATGTTCCATCATTCATCCCTGCAGGCTTCATCTCTGAAAGGGAACACAAAGAGTTGACACAAAAATCAGTAAGTAAATATGAGTCATAACAGTTTGCACTTTATAAGATGCTATACATATTTAATACTGGCATTTGTCAGAAACAATAATATTTTGTGGTTAGTTTTCTTAATCAAGACACAAACCATCCAGATACTTCTGTTTCACTTATCTTTTTCCCATACCACTTAAAAGGACATTTTAAATGTTTTCATCATTGTGTTAGTGAAGTAATACTTCCTTTCTAAGGCTCTAAGGAGCAATAACTAGCTTACTAAAGTTCTCTTAAAGAACAGATTTAGTATAAAATATATGTGTGATTATACAAGGGATTTATTAGGTAGAAACACATGATCAGAAGCATCCCACTGGATGTCTGCTGGATTGGAGGCAGCAAAATCCTGAGCACTGGCCTTGAGGCCACCAAAGGGCTAGAAGCTGACTGCAGAGTGACCCATGTAAGTCAACATTGGAGAGCTGGTGAATCTACACCAGAAGGCTGATGGAGCTAGAGACCAATGTCCAGAGGCAAAGACAAAGACCAAGGCTCTTCTAAGGAAAATACTTCCTACCAAAAATCTGTATTCATTTCAAAAAACATAAGCACCTTAATGTCGTTAGTGAAGCCTCTGTGATGGTATAAGATTCTGTTATCCACCTGCACTGCCTTTAAACCACCAAACTTGAAAGGGCAGTTTTTGTTACCATGACACATGTGCTTAGTTTACTGTGACTCCTTCAAATCTAGTCATCAGTAGATACAGAACTTCAGCTAAATGGAGAAACCCACTCTTTCTGACATAAGGCAGCCAAGTTTTCATTATAGCCTCCGAGCTTCACTGAAAAAAAAGACTCAAAACACATAGATAAAGGCTTTTATTCACCTTCCAACTGGACTTCTCCTTCTCAGATTCTGACCAGTATCTGTATTAGGCAAGTAGTCTCTTCCCATTCCCAGAGGGATGGGAACACATTTTCCATTCCTCATCCTGTTTCTTTGTTCACATGTTCAGTATTTTTCCCAGAGCTGCAACGGAGCACTCATGAGTTGACATTGTTAAACAGTTAACTCAGGAAAAATCTTTATCCTTCTCCTTCTCTTCCTTAATTCATTTGATGATTTTAGAAGACCTTGAAAGTGACAATGCCACATTTATATAATGAATATACTGAAAAAACAAAGGAAAAAACTGTTGCTCCGTGAATCAAGAATGCCACCTGGATCCTATAGGGTAGATTTCTTCTGGGCTGGAAAAATGACTCTGGATTTTCTGCTCCAGAAAAATAAACTAAAAAGTGCTGTTAAAACCCACTCAGACTCCAGAGCAAGTCTGGGCTGCCTGGGTCTGTGCCTCCCTTGTATTTTAAGTGAAATGCTACCTAGAATGGAAGGACTGGCATTCCCACTGCTGAAAAGGCAAAGTCCAAATAATTCATGGTCACTCTTAATCACAAAAGGGTGCTTTCGTCTGTGTGGAATAGGTTACAATAAATTTTATTCTTAATTTTCAAGATCTATGAATTATACACAGAATAAAGGAAAGATAAACTTCTAAAATTCCAAATAATCTGAAAAACACATTTATAGGACAGGACAAAGACTGTCTGAAGCTTTTTCCCCTCCCAGAGCTCTGCAGTTTCAGTTGATGCTCAGGTCTGTTCATGTCTGAGCTGCCAAGGTGTCATCTCAAAACAGCTACTTGCATCTGATTTTGCACCACTTCTCAGATGACTTGATGCTCATCAGTATGTTGTGCTGTTGGGTCAGGTCTGATGAGGCCACCCTTGGAGCTGCTCCACTTATGCCTGCTGGAAATGAGCCCTCAGCAGCAAGCCAGCTCCTGCTTCCATGCTGATACTTACCTTGTGGCTCACTTTGAAATGCTCCCCTTCCTCCAGTTCTCAACTTCTTGAAATACTTTGGATCTTACTCAAATATCACCTCATTTTTAGGTTCTCCCTTCTTTCTCACTGTTAGAATGACTGTCTGTGATTTTGCATTCTCAACAACATTTTCCTTCTATTCTAAAACTATTTATCCTTTTCAGGTCATTAATTTCATATGTTTCCTTTTTCTGGCAGAAATTCATAAATGCTTCTTAATACTCAGATAAGAAGGAAAGATTGAAATAAGATGGTGTTTGAAGCATATTATTTTGGTTTTGATATCTAAGTAGGGTTTTTTCCAAGATAAACACACATGCACACATTTTTTTTAAATTATCTTTATTGGTACATTAAATATACACATCATGATTGCACTCCATAATGGGGATTTGTACCAGTATAAGACACAACTTAATTCTCATTTTTTCCCATAGCCCCACCCACCCTACCACCCCCCCATATATATAAAATTTGTTTCCTTACTTTTTTGTAAAAAAAAAATGATAAGTTTGAATCATTTCTACTTAAATGGACATACCTTGAGGATATCCTCATAAGTGAAATAAATAGGTCACAGATAGATACATATCGCATCTTTTCTCTGGTATGAGAAAATGAAGATGTAAATGAGTCCTAGCATTGTATGTTATATACTGTGAAATAGAAAATGCTCAATGCACACATTTTTTATCTAGAAGAATTTTTCAAGAAAATATTTTTTTCTAAATGTGTCCTGATGACCTTATTGACATACTATAATGGGGACACTTCAGGGACCAAAAGTAAAATTCCTACTTTTGAAGTGTGCCTATAGATCAAGAAATCAAAAAAGAATTCCTTCATGCACTTCAGAAATCGTAAAGCAAGATTTTGACCCACAAGAACAGCAGTTTCTGGGTCCTTCTCGTTCTGGTCCCTTGGCTGTGACAGAGTGAAATGTCCTGTAGCCTGTGCCTCCCTCAGGGAACCACACTGCAAGTGTTGGACAAACCCTGGTTTCTAAAATCTCTTCTCCATGACTGAGCAAACTCCAATCCAACTTGCAGATAACACCACTAAAATGACCTGAGTAATATGTCATATCATGAGCTTCAAACAATATAATTCATATGGAGAATACAGAGTAAAAAGAAGCAAAGACCAATCAATCTCGATAATTCTTACTCTTTCCATACTTTTCTCAAATAAACAAAATAAGTGGTTACTATTCCAAAAAGTAAAGATGAAACAAAGAATTGATTAGGTCATGAGACATATCATCCTTATCTGTGTGTTACTAACCCAATGATTATCTTCTTAAAGGGAAAGGGTCCATCTAGACTACCAGATCAGGGGAGAAAACCAAATCTCCATGGACTTTTCTAGAGACTAGAAACACTATGCTGCTTACAAGAGGATTTTTTAATTCAAATCTTTATTGGTACATTATAAATACACATCATCATCACATTCAACAATGACAGTTTGTACCAGCATATGACACGACTTGATTCTCACTTTTCCCCTTTCCCCACTCATTCTGCAACTCCCCACCCCTTATATACATAAGCTTTGTTTCCTTTTTTATTAATATCACATTATTTTTCCCCTCCTTGTTTACCTCTATCCCTTATTTCCTTTTAAATATTTTCTACTTCACAATATCAAATATATATTCTAGAACTCATTTATATCTTCCTTCTCTCATACCAAAGAAAATATATGATGTTTACACATCTATGACCTATTTGTTTCACTTATGAGGATGTTCTGAAGGTATATCCATTTGAGTATGAATGAGTCAATCTTATCATTTTTAATGGAGGAATAATACTCCATTCTATAAAAGAACATCTTCTTTATCCAGTCTCCAGTTGATGGACATTTTGGCTGTTTCCAAGATTTAAGAATCACAAACTGAGCTGCTATAAACATGGGTGCACATATGTCGCTGTGATATGAATCTTTAGCCATATGGAAAGGAATAGAGTTATAACTTCCATGGGTTTAGTTCAACTCTAACCCTCCTCAAGGATGAAGTGACCAGGTGACTCATTTGGTCGAAGAAAGGTCATTTTAGAATTCTGTTTCCCCATCCTGCTGCCACACACTAATTTTCAAGGATAACTAAAGAAAGACAAGGAATGAGTTCATCTTTGAGACCATTCAATAAATATTATTTTATATAATGCACTCTTTAGAACTATTCAAATACTTGTCAGGCAGCCCTGGGCAAAAACCTGTTGTAAAGGCACAAGAGACATAGAATCTTTTGTTACTTTCCAACAGAGGCTATCTCCAACAAGACAAGACAAGGAAGACAGCCAGGAGACCTAGGTCTGTATGCCCAAGGGCAACATTCTCTAGAAGAGGGTTTCTATACATCCAATTTGTGGGGAACAGGGAAGGAAAAGTTACCTGAACTTTCCCTTAACTTCTTCAGTTAAGTTATAGTCTTCTATGAGCCAGACAGCACAAAGGGAATTAATAAATAGACAGAAAATGGGATTTAGTGAAGAAACTGAGCTTGGTCTTGATCCTTGCTACTCTAAATAGCAAGGACACCCTTAAACCCTCACTTGCCACACCTTTTATTATGTATATCTGGAGTAACAAAAGACTTGGAGGATAGGGCAGATGTCCATAACAGTCTTTGAGGAATTATATAGATGAAGATCCTGGTGTAGTTCTGCCCTGGAGCATCACTGCCTGTGGGATCACGGGGTCTTTGTTGTTCTGGGGTGAAGATAAGGTCCACATAAGTCCTAGCTGGTCTTCAGGCAGGAAAGTTTGGTGCAGTCATGGTCCTAATGGTCTAGTAGGGTTGCTCCTGACACAGGGAAGCTGGGAAAGCTGTATCAGTAGTGCCTGTGGTAAGTGTACAGGAGATACAAACAGTAAAGCTCACATTAGAAGGACATCACTCTCTACACTTCCTCTCCTGTCTTCAGAACTGAAGCACCTTTTGGGACACTGTTAGATGGAAATGAGAATCCAGCACTGTTTACAATAGTGTCTTCTTCAGAGAGAAATTTGTGACCAATTAAAGTCTGCTAGCTTTTTTCCTGAAGGCCTAGAAAATGAAGAACCTATTTCATCCTGTTGCCTCTTTATCTGGTTACAGTTATTTCCAGTATCAAATGGAAAAACTTATCTTTCCCTTTAAAAAGCCAGGAGATAAAATAACAGTTTCAACCTTTATCCAGTAAAATTATTCAGGAGTGAGTGACTTAGGAATAGTAGAAGCATATGATGTTCCAGATATCTCCTTTAGAGGGCAAGTCAATATCTGGGGAAAAGAAATTGAAGTACTTCAAAAACTGGAGGCTTCAAACCAGGTATGATGGTGGTATATGCCTGTAATTCCAGCACTCCGGAAGTCTGAGGCAGGAGGATGCTAAATTCAAGTCCAGCCTGGGCAATTTAGAAATTTAGTAAGACCTTGATTCAAAAATTAAAAAAAAAAAAAAAAGTTGGGAATAGAGGTCATTGCAAAGTCCCTGACTTCAATCCTCAGTACAAAATAGAGGCAAAGAGACCTCACTGAGGCTTCTGATGGCAGGAATTGTAATTTGAGGGGAATGTGTTTACAGCTTCTGGTAAACTGCAAAAGAAGTACTGTTTTCTAAATAAATAATAATTGATTACAATATAAAAATTATGGTTCCATTAATTTTTGAAATTGTGAATTCAGAAAATACATGTAAAGATTGAATGCATGTGTATGTTGATGTATGTACACATATATAGGTATAAAGTACAGAGGAAATCAACATAGAACAGTGAGCTGGAAACTTACTTTAATTTAAGGACAGTGTCGTATATGACCTCCCCTCCTGCTCCCAAGAACTTGGCTTAGTGATTAACTGGGAGTAAGAATAAAAAATAGATTCGCTGTAGTCAAAAATCATTGATGAGTACAGAATGTGGATATATCTACTTTTGGAGAATTTGAAAGATCTAATGTAATCTCAGAAAATACCTACAGTGGATAAATTCATGTCACAAATAAGGAGCATGTTTCATGTCTGAAGACGATTAAAAAGATATTGGATTACTCACAATTAATTTAATATAGGAAATAGGTCAAAATATGAATGTTATGTTTCTTTATTTTCTTTATATTTTGTTTGACAAAATTATTCCAAAAATTTCCCAAGAGAATAAGTTATAATTGTATCTGAGAAAAAGTGATACATAATAAGATAAAGGCAAAAGTAACATTAAGGGGAAAATCTATGTAAGTCATATTATAAAGAAGTAACAATTTTAAAACAGGGTAGTAAACATATAGGAGTAAATAAACAAAAACAGAAAGTTTGGAAGCAAATGCATATGAAATATGATGTATGAAAAGGTTTCATATCAAATCATCAGAATAAGACATTGGTCAGGTGCTAAGCTATGCAGAGGCAAAAACAGTAACTTCCTTACTAATATCATACACAAAATTAAACTCTAAGTACCCTCAGTAACTAAATGTGAACAATACCAACTTTTCTTCAGTCTAGTATAAAACATTATGAACATTTCCCTGAACGTTTGATAAGGAAGGTCTAACTAAGCTAATACCAACAAAACAACATCAATAAAATACAAAGATAAAAGATCTGACCACCTAAAAGGCAAAATTTTCCAATCTCAAAATGCAATGAAAAACTTAAAATAAACAGAAAATTCATGTATATACAGAAATGAAAACAAAATTGTGACATTAAAAGAATTGAGGTCTTTAATGCACTTAAAATCAATAATATAAACAAAAAGAAAGACCCTGAAATATGCTTATTGCAAACAAAAAAATTCACAAAAAATAAATCAATACAAAAAAAATTTTTATCTTTCTTGATACTAGATAAAACAATAATGTAGTGTATTTCTAATAACTAATCAAATTGGCATTGGATAAAACAAATAGAACCAACTGAGCACAGGAAAATGAGCACTTTTCAATTCATTCCTAATAAAAACTGAAAAGAGCCTTACTGTACAGGGGAGTGGGGCATACACCCAAAGCCTTACAGACTCTTAATCACAAACTCTTCCAACAAAGTTAATCAGACCCGTTTAAAGATTCATAACAGGTTGACAGTAATCACCAACTTATAATGTACATGGTAAAATGATAAGTAATATAAAGCACTTAAAGGATGCCACAGAACAATACCATCATGGTAAAACTGTTGTATGGCTAAGAGAATAAAGGAATGTTTAGACATAATATGTTGTTTATTTTGCTAAATCATATACATGTAAACACACACACACACATTTACAGCTAACTAGATACATCCTCCAGTCCTACCAGGAGTCATCTTCAAATAGTGGTATACAAGTCATTTTTGTTCTCTCTCTATTTTGCTTTTATGTATTTATAAATGGTAGATTTAAACCACCAACTCTATTCTTTAATTGAAAACGTTATTAAAATAAGAAAGACAAAATGCCAGGTAATTACAAAGGAATGAAGTGTTTTTATCTATGTCTAAAGAAGAATTCTCTATGAAGAGAAAAAATATTCTTACAGTTCTTTAACCACATCCTTTTTAAGCTCAGCACCAAGGCCAATTGGTTGGAAAGAGTCCCTGGCGATCTTTTATTTTAATTTAGTTCCTGGAAATCTGTACTTTCACAGCTGGGAAAATGGACAAGTGTATATTAGTGGATTCACTGGGCCTTGTGAATCTGTGCCTAAATTGCTCATATTTAGTCATTGGAAAATGGCTGGTATGAGGAGAAGGAGGTTTAGAATTTAACCAAGTCAACAATATTTTTTTTTAAATCTCAAGTTTATCTTCCCCCAAGGAGATGAGAAATAAAAACTAAACCTTGGATGCTCCAGGACATTTTCTATAACTAGACACATATAACTCCTGGAATGAAATGGATATTTAATACATTTTCCTTCCCTGCACTTTTAGTCAGTTACAGGTCCAACCCTCAAGCATTTCTGCAGCTAGTTGTCAGCACTGGCACTGGACAGAGGTAAGTCCCAAAAGGCCTGTGGGGTGGCAAGGCAATGCCTCACAAGTCCCAACCGCCTGTCCAGCAAGGAGTATCTCTGAGATCTCAGGGATCTTGTAACCTGGGGTGGATCATTTAATTTCCCAATTCTTCATCTGAAAAGCAGGAATGACTATCTCAATCCCATAGAGATACAGGGGAAAAAAAATGCAAATGACTTTGGGGAAGATGGAGAAACCATTCAAATATATTACTATTTCAGTCATGGTACTCTGAAAAGTCACTGTTGACACCAGTGATATTTCAGTCCATTGGGACTAGGTTTCTCCAGCTTTCTGCACCAGTTTGGGGTTATTGGATGGCTTCCTCCCTTCTTTCCTTTCTTTTCCACTCTCCTTATGCCCCTTCCTCTTGCTTTATCCCTCTCTTTTCCCCTCCCACTTCCTCCTTCTCTCTACTCCTTCTCCTGTCTCCCTTTCCCCCTCCCCCTGTCATTCTCTCTTTCTTGGTGTCAGGGATCAAACTTAGAACCTACAGCATGTCAAGAAAAAAGCACTGAGCTTCACCCCTAGCTCATTTCCTGAGTTTTTCCTCTGATTTTGCAGCCACTGGGAAGTGTGACAAAGGTCACAAGACCAGAACACTTCTTCAAAATCTAAACTAAATTGAGGAGGACAGTGATACCTCTGTTCTCCAATTCTTTCAGGACCAAATCTTCAGAAAGGAGTCCAGATCTGCCTTTAACTCACCAAATCCTTAATAAAATATATATCTGCCGAGCACCCTGAAATCACAAAGGGAAACTGCAGGTTGATTCCTGAGGCACTGATGTAAGGATAACTTCTTTTTCTCTTCAAAATCAATATGTCTTCCTATTGCTCTGTTCAAGAACTGCCTAAGAACAGAGCATGCAATAAATATGTGGTTGTTGTGGGGTTTCTGAGACGCTCACACTGAAGCTTTTCACACTGAAAAGTGAGGCATCGCTTTACATTCCTGGTACTGACTTACCTGTGTGAGACTCTGGAGAGATAGAGCAGGTGCTGACTTCCTGGTATCTCCTCTCACTCTGGGTTCTTATCCCTCTTCTCTGCTTGAACACATTAGAACAAGTAAGCAAAGCAGGATTCATTCTTCCTACAGTGGTCCACAACCTGTAGAAGTCAGCATGGCCACAAAAAGAGGGTGAATTCCAGAGAAGTCGCAGACCACAGACAATAAGGATAAATAGACTGTCCTACAGTAAGAACTGAGCATTCTAAGGGAAAAGACACAAAGGAGAAGAATTGAGTGGAGCACAAATTCACAGTGTCCTGTGTTCTCTGAAACAATCCGCCATTCTTCTCAGTTGGATTTCCTCCTTCATCTACACTTGTTCATTCCCCTGCAGTATACTACTACCTACCAGGAAAGTAGATGTTTCATCTGAATTATTTAATAAGACATACACGTGTATCCTCAAATATTTTGTGTTTAGAGTCCCAACCTTCCTTCCCATTGACAGGTCATTTCATATATTTAGTCAAAATGTGTGAATATTTAGTCAAATATTTAGATAAATTTGCATCAAGACCCGTCCTTTTACAAACATCACTAATCAACTTTATTCCAAACTGTTGACCCTTTGTTTGAATGAACTTAAGTGAAAATGGTAATAAAACAGAGTGAGTAGAAAGTGTTTTGCTTTTTTT
>PVIR01001328.1:0-23213 GCA_004026965.1 Petromus typicus | reverse complement strand
AAAGTGTTTTGCTTTTAACCCTTGAAAAGAATAAATATACCCTGCTGCATAGTGTGAATTTTGAAACATTTGTAATTGAAAAGATCTTAGGAAGTTTTTGACTAAAAAAATGAAAATAAATATTTTATTGGCTTACATTCAAAGATATAAACACAAGATTAAATAAGCCATTCACTTTTTTTGGATTCAGCTCCTTGGTTTTTATCTCCAGTGTGCTCAATTTGGGGCCAGTGAGGGGATGAGGGGACCCGCATGTCTGGTAGATACATAATCATATATAAAATGCAGATGGCAAGTGAAGCCATTCTCCATATGTTCTAACTCGGATCACTCCTGACCTCTCTGACAAAAAAAAAAAAGAAAAAAAAATCATTCCATCCAGTTCTGCGGTCTATGGCATTATTACTTGTACAATCGTCCCAAAGCATACACAATAACTTATTGTTTGGGTTGAATTGACAACCCAAAGAGTCAAACAAGTGGTTTTGTGGTTTTTTTCACAAGGAAAAATAATAACAGGGGATTTCAGATGGGCCTATTATGAAAACTGCTGTCTAAAATTGGAATAGAAATGGTAGAATCAATGGAGTACAAAGAAAATGGGATTCTGACCCAACTACATAGCCAGAAGTGGACTTGTTACAACTGATTTATACCCTAGGAGTTAAGTGGAAACACAATCTTGGCGATATAGCCCCTTCTTGAAAGTCACTCCAGTTTTGCAGTATGGTTGTTTAACACTAAATCTTCTTCTAGAAAATAAGGTAGGAAAGGATCACTGCATTGGCATCAAATTAAATACTAAATACACAACCAGAACAAATTATGGTGGTCTCTAGTATTTAAGATATTAATAATAATAATAATTGCTATGCCATTTGACATAGTTTAGCAAGGTATTGGCCTTGGAAACTCTGGGGAATACTATTGTGGGAATCAAAGTGAAAAGCATATATACCATCTAGCCTTTTTTCGGACCTGAAAGCTCCCTCCAGAATCTTTACAGAACAGAAACACAGTGAAAGATATGACAGTGGAAGCCAAATGAAGCACTTGTACTCTTTCAGATGTATAAAGATCTATGATGAGGGCAGAAATTCATACATCTGATCGAGGTACTGTTCTTTTTGTCTGCCTTATCAAGCTCCATTGCTTTTCCAAGTCTTGAGTTTTGAATACAATTATCCATTGCATCTTCCACAAAATGTGGCTGCCAAGAGTATCGTGTGCCTCCATCCAAAACATCAAAAGATCACAGTCTGGCTGCAAATTCCTGTGTCATCCTCTTAGCAGCTCCACAGTGTAGGGCACATGTGCACCACGGCATTCTTTATACCATGTCTCATCACAGTCATTTTTACCTTTCATTAATTGCCACAAAGATGTGTAATTATAGACAATCACTGTGTTTCTTTGGGAGGGAGTGTTTGGAAAATTAATGGAAAATAATTTAAAAGTAATATGAATTTAGAAAGAATTCATAGATACAGATGAAGGGCATGGAAAACTTCACTACCAGGGATTTAAACCTTTCCAGAGATCAGTGATCCCTCCAAATAAAATCTAAACCCAGAGCTACTTGACAATCCTATTTTTAAAATGTGATGATAGTTTACATCTTTGTTCGCACAGAACATACATCTTTCAGTCTGGAGGACTTTGGGGAAGAGTACAGTGACATAAATGCCACATGGACCAGGAAATAAAATTACTTTAGACGCTGCCCTTTGAACACACAAACAGGGGTAGTGTCAAGGCCTGGCACTCCATATTTCTCTCTTTGATCTGACTCTTCCAAACATGACCCATGTACTGGCAAGTTTCCCTGGTGTCCCTGGTAAGCTTCAGGGCAAACCACTGGCTGGTCTTGGTATTTCTCCACTGGCTCTCTCCCTTGTTTTCATGGTGCTTTTAAAGAAATGAAGAAAGAAAACTCAGGGGGCATTTTGCATGTGGTTTCCACGTCGTCTTTAATCATTCGGTTTGAAAGTCAATCGAAGGGGAATGAGAAGCTAAAGCACTTGGGTTTAGGATGAGAACTTTAGACTCCTATGGTGCTGGCACAGATGTGCAGAGCATTGAACCCAGTTATGGAACATCTGCAAGACAGCTGTCTTACACACCCAGGTTGATAGTAACCTTTCATTACACGTCATCACAGAATGAGAAACAGACATGCATCTGAGTGCGTGTGTGTGCATGTGTGTGTGTGTGCACAATTTGCTGGAAATCAAATTGATGAAGCTTAACTAGAAAACAATGACAAAAATTTCAACTTATATAAAGCAATGTGATTAAGAGTATTCACCAGGGATGCATTGAGAAATTACTGTATTGATGATTCAGAAAGTTGTTTTTTGCTCAGTATATTTTGAGAAATAGAAACTTATTCAACTATCTTCAAAGCACAACAAAACAACTGTATGATTCAAACATCCAAATGACACAGAAGAGCCTGCCATCACTACAGAAAACTGTCCACGTGCCTGCTGAAGGCCACATGGGACATCTCAGCTCCTTCCCTCTCCCTTAGCATTGTGTGGTCACCACCATGTGAAGGCTCAGCCCTCAGGACCACATCCATGCTCCACCCCTTCATTCCCAGGACATTTACTAACCTGCCCACTGTCTGCTTTTAGAAGTTGCAACCTTTGTTTTACGGTGTTTGCTGCATGGTTTCTGTGAGATGTTGAGTCACACTCGATGAAAAGAGAATCTCCTGGTCTAAAAGACATGGGAAATACCAAATTAAACAGGTTTCCTGCATATAAGACTTTTCACTCATTCACTTAGGTCTGTTATGGATTTAGGAGAGAGAAAGTCTAGCTAAGCCTTCTATGGAGTTCAGACCACATTTTTAAAATTCATAAAATAGAATTGTCTGTCTTGGTTCTCTCCTACCACTCAAAATACTTGAAAGCTTTGAATCGACTGTCTATAATAGTAGGGCAGCCTATGCCATCCCTTCTGTGAAGCTACCTCCTTCTTCTACCAACAGTCTACTATTGAAAAATAAGAAGAAAACATCATTCACTTTTGATTAATCTAATACATTATCACCCATATTATTCTGGCCAATTTGCAACTCACTACTGTTTATTCATGTCAACTCTTTTTTGGAATTATTATTATTTTTATTTCATTTTCTATTGAACTGCCATCACTTGCTGTTGTTAAAAAGTATTTCAAAGGTTGCCTATTGTCAGCTGTGTTAAGAATGCCAGAATATTTCTAAGCAATGTCACTAAAGTGAAAGGAAAGATACAAATCTCCTACTAAATACCTAGACTGTGAGTCAATAATGAATTGAGCCCCTTGAGTTTAACCAGGCAGAGGTGGAAATGACTAAAATAATGAATAGCCAAACTACTGATAGTAAGTTACAGCTGGAAATGAAATCAAGCTCTTAAATTTAAGATTTTTTAAAAATTTATTTTGGTTTTGGTGGTGGGAAATCTGTGCATGTGGGAAGGTTGGTGGGTTTGTTATTGTGTAAAGGGCATAGGTTTGGAGCTAGGATTTTCAATGAATAAAGAAACAAACAAGTTAGAAAAAATGTAGGAAAGTAAATGGAAAGTAGAGGCTAACATTCAGTTGGAAAAATAGAAAGCTTAAAAACAACCTAAAGGATCTAAAGGCTTATAATAGGAATATTCTATCACTGGAGAACGTGTCTAAGACACACCTAATTTCACCATTAGGCAGATTGTTGTACAATATTTCATATGCATCCTAATAAATGTGCCCAAAGAGTGCATTTTAAGCTACATAGAAAATACACAAGTGCAGACATAGTTCAGTGCCAGTTCTGGGCAGGCTGGCCTTAGGGCAAGATATTCTGGAACACCTGGCTGACTGGCAGACCCTCCTTGATGGCAGCATTTTGAGACCAAAAAGGCACTTATTTCAGTCTCTCTCATGCTTTCCTATGGTAAAGAAGCAATCAAAGAACTGGGTTTATTTTCCAAAGCACTGGGTTTGATCCATCTAAAAGGAAATATTGGAGGGAGGACCATAGGAAGAGGGAAAAGGAGTAATGTGTTTCACAGCTTCAAATCAAACGCTGTTGGGAAAATGTCCAGAAAGCAATTCATAGTGAAAATATTTGCTTTCTGGCTAAATAACCACTACCTTTTTATTGCAAAATGAAAATAAACAGTACTGCTCATTTATACCAAAAAAGGCAGTCTACAAATAACCCAAATCCCAAAATAAAGGTCTTGCCCAATAAGTGAGGCCATGATTCACAGAGGCCTTGACTTCAAAGTTTCATCAATGATCACATCAGATAGAGTGGGCTGGAGTTGTGAATAAGTGAAATCAACTGTTCCTGAGTCAACACTCGGAAAGGGTACCGGCCACAGCCCGGGCGACCTTCGGCCTTCACTGCTGGGCTTTCTTCCTCACAGTGAGTGGGAAGCTGAAAACCCATGTTCACACGTAGTATAGTGACAAAAATAATAGATAATAATAGGTGACAAAAGTAACAATGAATTTAGCTTGAGAGAAGAACATCTCTATGATATTGTTCTGCTGACGGTCCAGTAGTTTACCAGAGACAGGGAAAAATAAATGCAAAAAAAGAGTAAAATGATGTTAACAAGGAGAAGCTGGGAACTGGTCAAAAGAAAAATAGGAATAATAATGGTATCCATCATCCATCCATCTGATAATGTTTTGAATATCTACTGATCTGAAAGCTATAGGTACAGAAAGAAATAAAAATGATCACATAGGGTGAAATCAGCGCACACCTCCCTCCAGATGCCTCTCTGTAAACTGTGTTGTTTTTCATCCAAATCGTATTTATAAGGAGCGAGAGGAGCTCAAAGTATAAACAAAGAGAAAAATAAAAGATACATAATGCAAAGTAGGAAACTAGATCTCTCTCGAAGGGGAAGGGGATCAAGGGAGGAAGGGAGAAAGATCAGAGAGGGGGAATGGGGTAAGAAAAGGAATGAAGATGTGTCATGTAACTGTACCAGTTCCACCCAAAGGATATAATCATTGTGTACTACAGACATGCACCAATAAAAATAAGTAAATAAAGGAGCCAAAGCCTTTTCAATCACCTTATCCAGTTTAATCCCAGTACCTTTCAAACATCCCTGGACAGGCAATATGTGAGGAAACAAAGTTTGAAAGGCTGACTGTTGGTAAAGCTTTTGACATAAAGTTGAGAATAAGATTTGATCTCTGGCCTTTTGTGCCACTTTTTATATATCCAATAAACAGGAAGGAAATAAATAAGAATAATTTTCATGCTTAATTGACCCTCAAATTGCTACCTTACTAGATCCTCTACTCTAGAGGTTCTCTCTTGCCCTTAAAGCTAAGCCATTATGAATGGAACAAGCCCATATAAACCTAAGTCTAAAGGAGACAAATGATTTCCTCAGAGCAGACAAGTAAAATTACTTGTAATTCCTAGTATCAAAAATCCCATACAGGGTTTGTAAACCCAAACCATGAACATCTCCCATTAATCTACCCACCAAGGTCTTATTTCATAAGAATTTACTGTGCTCCAGGTGCTCCTCCAGGTCCAAGCACCCTACACGTACTAAGCACAATCATGCTTAACTTGGACAAGGAGCAAACCGTGATCAGGGGAAAACTAAACATGATAATCACAGGTACTATACCAAAAGGAGACTGAGATGTTAGGGTGAAAGGAGGAATAAGCCCTCAGGAAGACCTCTGCCTGGTCTAGGGGAGAACATTAACCAACAAGAGCCTACAAGATTCCCACAAAGGGGAATGAGCTGAAAGCGCCCCTAGAGCATGGTGAGAAAGAGAGTCCTGCAAGAGGACGTGAGAATCCAGCTGTGCCCCAAGATAGGATCTTTGTCCTGCGTGCCATGGAATCCACTAGAGGACTTTAGTTAAGTGAGTGAAGTTAGCTCATTTCAGCAAGTAAATCAAGAAAGAGATCCCAGAATTCCCAGAAACAGGAAAAGATGTTTTTCAGGAAGCAGCTGGCTTGTTATCTCCCCGACGACTAGGGTCGTTACTCTGTCTAAACAACATGAAAGAGCAGATGAGGACATTCTCAGACGCCTCTCTGATCAGAGAGGCTCGCTATTTACTCATGCGATCTGGGGGTTTCCAGGGCACTCATGGCACAGAAGATTCTGAGCAGCTATGGAGAGGGAGTTGCGGCACAGCCAGCCACAGGCCTGCTCAGTCTGGCCTTATCGCAGCCACAGTTGCAGGGAAAATTTGCAAAGCTGGTCTAAGGCTCAGCAGGAGCATCTGAGCATTGTTGCTGGAATTGTTCCTTCCAGGTCTCCTGGGAAACAGACTCTGTGATCCAGTCTTTTTCTCCATTTCTAATTTCCGCCCTCAGTGGCCAGTGATTATCTAAAGGGAATTGCTCAAATATGTCTTCAGTGTAGTGAGGATGAAATAGCAGGCACGCAGCATTTTTTAAGCATGAACTACCTTCTGTATAATAGTCAGCTATCTCATTTATTCAGTCTGTCATCTGTTACCCTTAAACAGGTCCATATGCATCAGTACTCGAGGTATCAGAGCGTTCAGTCATAGCTCCCATTGGATAACAGCAAGCACATGTTTAAAACATGCTTAACGTAATTGCCCTGTAATGTCTTGCCACAGAACATTCCTTCCGAGGAGTAAAATGCTCTGTGTGACTACCACCTCATTAATCCTGGGAGAAGCAGTGACGATCACTTTCTCCACTTTCTAACCAGAAGGCAACAGAGCCACTGAGATATCAGTGAGCCACCGCGACATCAGTGAGCCACCGCACTGGCAGAACCATGGATGAATTCCTGGTTCCACTTGAGCTCAGGCCTAAAAGTGGTGTCTCGGTTCACAAACCTAATTCTTTCCACAGTTCTAGTCACAGATCGAATTGGATGAGAACCAAATCAAATTCAGCAGTTAGGTGCAGTGTTGACCTTATAGGGAAATTTGATTCAGTTGTGGCCCAGTTCTATTAGCATCCAGAATCATGGACAGAATTAAGTTCAAGGCCAGAGCTACTACTGTACATCCTGCTCAGCCACCTGGACCAGTATATCAAATACTATGAAGAAGCTGCTACCAGCACCCACCTTTGTACAGTACCTTGTCCCCTGGTACTTCCCCCATTCTGCAGACCCCACCTGGATCACTGTGATTCCAGAAGCCACCTATGGCTCTTTATCAATTAAGTATTGTTTCCTTGGGACTTGAGCTTTTTTCCCATTCATGTCACAAACAGGAGATTCAGTCATGGAGACCTAAATTCAATGCCATGGGCCTCTTTTAGTCTTTCTGTGGTTGTCTGAACCTTCACAGGGCTCTGAATGGATCAGGCACTCTAATTCAGCCTAAGCCTCTACTAAATTATTCAAAGCAGCCATTTCGACTGAGAAATGGCTTATGACTCAGATTGTTTCAATTAACTTTGGGCTTTTAATAAATGCTGCTGGTTAGCATGTTGCAATTCGAGAATTCCATTCATTACCTTCTGTCTCAAAGGGCAAGTTGAGTTTTTAAGAGGTTTTCTGCTGTCTTGACCTGCCTAAAAGTCATTCTTGATGTCGTGAAGCCAAATTTTGAGGTTCTGATGAAGTCCAGGATGACAATGGTCTTTTGCAGCTTTTAGGGAAGCAAAGAAAGGATAGAAAGAGAACGTCGCATCTGAAATTATTTGGTGGGCAGTGTGAACTTGATCTGTGTGAAAAAGCAGGCTGAGTTTGTGTATGTTCCACTGACCTGGAGTTTGTTTTCCCAACAATTTTGCAGGAGCACCTCTCTAACCTTCCTGTAGACCCTTATTCAGTGAAAACAACAAATAATCAGAGATTTAAGTGTTGAAGAGCAAATTCTCAGTCAAATTTCTCTCCATCTTGTTCTCCAGTGCTCAAGTAATTACTCTCTACACCATTTCTCAGCCCACAGAGACCCATGGACCAACAAAATGTTCACAGCTTCCTCATGTTAGAAGCACTATTCACATTGTTCTAAATCCATAGAGACTTTATGTTTTAAAATATTTATTCATGTATTTTAATTGAGAATTAAAATTATATGTAGATAGCTTGAACATATCCTCCTAACAAAGTTTCAGAAAGTATAGCCCTGACAACCATCATTCTACTCTTTGTTTCTATTAGTTGTGGTTTTTTTCAGATTCCTCATGTGAGTGAGAGCATGCAGCACTTATCTTTCTGCACCTGGCTTATTTCACTCAGTGTAATGTCCTCCAGGTTTATTTATGCCAAAAATGACAAAATTTCCTTCTTTTTTAAGCCCTTAATGTGTGTGCATGTGCGTGTGTCCTTTCTTTTATCTGTTAACATATTGGTGGACACTTAGGCTGATTCCACGTTTTGGCTTTGGCAGATAGTGGCTCAGTTAATTTAATGAACATGAGAATCCAGATGTCTCAATATACTGATTTCATTTCTTTGGGGATATATACTGCATAGCTCTATTTTTAATTTTTGGAAGAACTTCGATGCTGTTTCCCACAATGGATATAATAATTTACATTCCCATCAACCGTGCACACAGGTTCTTTTTCTCCACATCCACATCAATCCTTTACATCTTTTTTTAAAATCCTTTATATCTTTTACCTCTGATAACCATTCTAACAGGTTTAAGGCAATATTCCACTGTGGTTTTAATTTGTATTTCCCCGATGATTAGAGATATTGGGAACTTTTCATAAACTCTTTGGCATTTCTTTTTTGAGAAATATCATTTCACATCCTTTGTTAATTTTCAACTGAGTTACTTGTTTTCTTCTCATTATATTGAGATTCTTATAGGGTAGATGTTAACCCCTTGTCAAATGCATGGTTTGCAAATGTTTTCTCTCATTCTGTAGCGTGTTTCTTTATTCATTGTATTGTTTCTTTGGCTATGCAGAAACATTTTAGGTTGATACAATTCTGTTTGTCTATTTGTTACCTGTGTATTAAGATTATACCTAAAAATAAATCATTGTCTTGAACAATGTTATAGAGCACTCTCTGTATTTCTTTTCTAGTTATTTCTCTCTGTATTTTTTTCTATTTATTCAACAATGCTGCTGTCTTTATCCATTGGGTGTTGATTTTACCATGTGGTGTGAGATAAGGAAATAAGGACCTAATTTCATTCTCTTGTTTGTACTTTCTAGTTTTCCAAATACCATTTACTAAAGAGTTTGTCCTTTACCCACTGTATATTATTGGCATCTTTTTCAAACAAAAATTAGTTCACCATAAATGTATGTATCTATTTCTAAACTCCTTATTCTCTTCCTTCAATCTATGTGCTTATTTCCATGCTAGTATCTTGCTGGGGTTTTTTGTTGTGTTTTGTCGTCTTGTCTCGTGTAGTCTTGTGTTGTCTTATTTTTCCCTGTGCTGTCCTGTCCTGTCCTGTCCTGTCCTGTTGTGTTCTGTCTGCAGTACTGGGGATTAAACCCAAGTCTGCATAGTGAGCTACATCCCAGTCCTTTTTTTCTGTAATTTTGAACAGGGTCTCACTAAGTTGCCCAGGCTGGCTTCAAATTAACAGTCCTCCTCCCTTAGTCTCTAACAGTCTCTACACCTAGTACTTTGCTGTTATAATCAATAGAAATTTGTAGTACATTTTGCAATGAGAACATTTGTCTGCATCCTTTCTCAAGACTTCTTGACAAATGAGGATGTTTTATGGTTTCACATAAATTTTAAGATTATTTTTTGTTTTTGTGAAGTGTCATTGGAATTTTGACAGGGGTCACATTGAATATGTACCTAGCTTATATGGATATTATAACATTATTAAGTCTTCAAACTCATGAACATATGACTATATTTCCATTTATTTATGTCCTCATGTTTATTTTTAAATGTTTTATAATTATGGATATACAAATCTTTCACATCTTTGATTAAATTTATTTCTAAATTTAATAAATTTATTTATTTCTAAATAGTTCATTTATATGCAATATAAGTGAGATTATTTTCTAGATTTAATTTTCTTCAGAATGATCTTTATTAGTGGATAGCAATACTGAGGACTTTCTTGAAGTTATTTTGTATCTTGCAACCTTAAGTTCACTAGTTCAATCATTTTTTGGTGTAGACTTTAAGGTTTTCTATACATAAAGTAAGGCCACTGGCAAACAAAACAGTAAAATTCTTCTCTTCCAATTTGGATGTGTGTCTATTTGTCTGTTTGTGTGTGGTCTTGGGGGTCAAACCCATATTCTTACCCATAGAAGACAAGTACTCTTCCACTGACCTACATCCTCAGCTCCTCAATAATTTTTATTTCCTTCTCTTACCAAATTGCTTGAGCTAGGACTCCAAGTACTACTTTGAATAGAAGTGACATGAGTGGACATAATTTTTTTTTTTTTTTGCTATAGAGGAAAATTTTTCAATTTTCACCATTTAGTTAGAAGTTACCCATGGGGTTGTCCTACATGGCCTTTACTGTACTGAGGTTTCATCCTCCTATTCCTAATTTTTTGAGACTTTTTATCATACAAGAGCATTGAATTTTATCCAGCTATTTCTTCTGCATTTATGGAGATAGTCAAATTGTTTTTGTCCATCATTTCATTGATGTGGCATATAATATTTACTGACTTGTGCATGTTTAATCACTCTCATATCCTAGGGATAAATTTCATTTGATGATGGCAAGTGGTATTTTTAATTAACATTGAATTCTATTTTCCAATACTATTTTCATCAGGGATACTGACCTATAGCTTTCTTTTATTGTTGTTTTTGTCTGGTTTTAGTATCTTGGTAATACTTGCAAGTATTCTTTCATCTTACAATATTTTGGAAGACTGAGATAAACTGATATTAGTTCTTCTTAAATTGTAGTATTCAGCAGTGAAACCCTCTGTCCCTGGAATATCTTCATTGGCATGTTTTGGGCTTTTTGACATTAGTTTTTGAGTTGCAAAAGAGAAACACTTGATGTAATGCCTGAATCCCATAATTTTAAGACTACCACAGATTTTCTGTATGTGCTCTAGCCTTTAGAGATATTTAGAATAATCTCACACAAAGGAAGCAATAGATAGAATTGAGGTGGCCTTGATATCATTTGCAAACAGGTGCTTATTTACAGAAAACAGAAACAACTAAACCAGATTCTATACCCAGATCTTGTCTTTTCTCTGAGTTTAATGGTTCCAGCATTACCAGCTACCTATGGTACTGCTTCAACCTGTGCACTATGGTTGATGCCTATTAGCCTTCTCAGAAGTCTCTTCTGGGGAGGCCAGCTCACCATGATGAGAAGAGGAGTTCCCATGAATCTTCTTACAGATTCAGCCTGGGACTGCAGAGGAAACTTCTCAAAGACTCTTAGTTCAGATTTTTTAGCATTGGAATCAGTGAAATTGCAAGCAGAATGGTGCCCTGGGTGAAAGGACAAAGGTAGTTCACTCTGAGGGCTCCTGCATGTAGATCTTTCTAGGGGAAGAACAGGAAAACCTGACCACACCTGTAATGGATGTTGAGTTACAGGTACAGTAGCCAGTTGGTTCCTGGTTGAGAGATATTAATTCTTAAAAATGGTGTACTTCTCCCCTCGTTACTTACCCCTAGACTCCATTCACTTTTAAATATTTTCTATTTCACAATATCTACTATATATTCTAGGATTCATTTACATTTTCTCATTTCAGAGAAAAGATATGATATTTACACATCTGTGGCCTATTTATTTCATTTATGAAGATGTCCTGAAGATACATCCATTTGAGTGTGATTGACTCAATCTTATCATTTTTATGGGTATATATAATGTACCAATAAAGATTTGAATTTCAAAAAATGGTGTACTTTTAATCAGTCTTCCAAGAAGGAGTCAGATTTCCAAGTATTAAAATCATTCCCATGAAAAGTTATTTCCATTTTACATTCTAGATAAGTGGAGTCTAAGAGAGTAACAAGTCCAACAACAGCAAGGAACACAACATCAGCATGTACAGTATCCCTAAAGCTGCTGTGTGTGATACATGATATGACCACTAATCCTCATGATATTGGCACACTCTAGTATGGCACTTGGTTTACAGTATGGAAACTGAGGCACAGAGGATGGTTAATCACTCAAGGTTGCCCAAAAAGAAATGGATGCTGAGTGGAAGTGGACAGGCCCACTGGTTCACTGGCCACCCTGTCCGTGACTCCAGTGCTCTCTGCCCCTGGACATGCTAGTGGAGGCAGAGATGCAACGAGCCCCTGAGAATACTGATGATCTCTGTCCCTCATGTAAGTGTATCTGAACACCATAGAGGGATAGATGTACCATCAGACTGAAGCTGTGTCCAGAATGATGCAATAATTGGCTCTTCAACCTTATCATTGCCACCAATCATGTTACATAACTGTCACGGAACTAATTGCAGAATGACTTACTGTTTCATCACTAAACCATTTCCGGGGATGCTGTACCATTTGTTCTAGGGATGAATTGAACATCAGCAAAACTGTCTCTGAATCACTTATCATATCAAACAACCACATAGAACATCATCCTAACTGAGATCTCCAGGACATTAAGAGCTATTTTCACTGTGTTTTGGGGTTTTACGTTAAAAATAATTAAAGACCTCTCCATTGCTACAGGACAAAAATATACACACCAACTGTTCCTCTGTGCTAAGTCTATGGACCCAAGATAAAAAGATCAGACCAAGTAGTAGAGAAATCAGGCCCCAAACAAGCAGAAAGTCCGACTCCAGATAAGAACCTCCAGCTAATGGTGCAGTCACCTCCACACTCCTGGGGCTTTGGGCCTCAGATACGAAAACGATGTGAGAGTGATTGTTTTGTGTCAGCTGGGAGATACTGTTGGCTTCTTTCTGTTTGAGCTTCACTTGCTCATCCTTATCTCCAAATGTACTTCCTATTAAGCATTTCTTCTCCCTTATTCTCTCTTCTCAAAAATAGGGACTTAATTTACATTCCTCTAAGGCCCTTTGCAAGTTGAGCTTACAGCAGAAAACAATGTCCAGTATTCTTCCTAGAAACGACCTCTTCTGTTCTCACGAGAAGACATTGAGGAGACAAACCAGTAACAGACTCTGGGTGTCTGTGGTGCTACATATTAGTGCATATTAGTGTGTTCAGGTGCATCGTCTCCTCACTTAGACATTATCTCCAAAAGGATGAGGAGCATAGCTTTTAACTCCCATCTGCCCCTGCCATCCTTGACTTGGGAAGGACTGGTAAGTAGCCAACACTTAGCAATCACAAAATAAATGCCCACGTTGTGAGGCAGAAGGGGGCACTGTGGATTCACGACTGTGACACCCAGTAACACCCCCAGGAAAGAGGAAGATGAAGTCCCCAGGTTCTAGCCGGCCTTGGGCACCAGTCTTAGGCATCAGCTGAATGTGATCCAAATGCTGTTTGGCCGCAGGTAAAGCCCCTGTGCTCAGCTGAGAACATGTGTGCCAGGGGCTTTCTAGTTTGTGACTAAACACACCAAGTGTAACATGGTGATCTCATATCCAATCCATTTTTTCTCTACCAAACTGCGCCATCATTTGGCCTTTATGAAATTTATTACTGTTCCTTCTCACTGTGTACAAGTGTGATAGCTGTACCACTCAGGCCAGGTGACATTATGTTCAAAGTCTTTCTGAATTGAGATAAATCTCAGGGTAAACTGGTAATAAGAGTCACCAAGATAAATCATCATCATCCCAGAATGTATCTGTTAAATGAAACCTCACTGAAACTCAACTCTTGATTTACAAGCCTGAAGATTAAATGGCCACAGAAAGATCCAAGTTGAGAAAATGCCACCTCTCATACTAAGGACCTCAGATCCCCCTGTAAACACATACTGAGGAAACTTATATTATTGTGATTTTTCCCATTAAATTACATTTCCTACCAGGAAATATCAAGGGTGGTACAAACAAAAATATTTCTATTACTATTGGGATAGCATTTACAAGGATCAGCAAACTGAGGGTAGGGATCAAACCCAGTCCATGTCTTGGTTTTGTTCTAAGAACTTTTACATTATTAAAGGATCATTGAGACTATGATGAATACATAACAGAGATACCATGTAACTCACTAAACCTAAAATAGGGAGCATCTCTCTGTCACTGTCATGGTTTCCAACCCTGACCTAGGCAATGTTTTAATAAAACATATTGCTAATACAAACTATGTAGAATGAGTGCTTCATTATTTTCATGTACATTCACGGTCAAAAAATGGTCCTCAGAAAAAAAAGGTGAACAAATTTCCCTTTTTATGTAGGTTTTACTTCTTAGATCTGTATGTGGTAAGTGTTAATCAGTGAATGTTCAGTAAGGATATCTTATAACCAGAAGAATGTATTTAAGCCGGCTGGTATTTGATAAGAGGCACACCTTCCCTGAGCTCTGCTCCCCAGCCATGTTATTGAATAGCAGTCTCCCAAGCCACGGTCTGCCTCTGTTTTCAGATCTTCTGCTCAGCCCCATGGTTCTGGCCCCAATCTCCATCCCCATTCACAGTTACTCTGGATGCTGCTGTTTCAGAGCATAGCAGGAATAGTCATCACTCTGAGTCCAGCTCATTCTTTCTTGACAGTCTCTCCACTTACCAGGCAGCTTGGGAAGGCCCCTACCTGTGGGAAGCAAGGCCTCTCGCCACCTGGTAACTTGGAAATGGAATACTCAGCTGGTGGTGCCAGACTCAGAAGCTAGCCAAAGGGATTCAGGCAGAACAAAATCTGCTTTTTGTTGTGCTTTGTTCCAATTTGACTAATTTGTTTGATAGGAGACTTGGGTTTTTTTCTTTGGAGTCAAACTGAGAAAGATGATACCAATGTTGAGAATGTAGGAACACTGATCTAAGGCAGTCTAAAGCTTGACAAGGCTCTTTCACAGAGTTCAGTCCAACTTATTTAAATCAGAATTCTCTTTGGTGCTTTCTAAAAATTCAAATGCCTAGGACCAACTCTTGATATCCAATCAAGCAGGATTTCTGGAAATGCATTCCCAGACTTCTTAATAATGCTATATTTTCAGAAACTGTATCTTAAAGGGTCAGGTATTATTTTCAAGGGGTTTTTTTAAATCTATTGAAGTTATTTGCAGAAATAGTTGAGGACTTCAAGTGAATTTTTCTAAAATAACTATTAATTATCACCAAATTTTCAAAGTACATCACTCAGAATAAAAACCACTATTTTCAAAGGGAGATATGACTGACCAAAATTACAAAGTTTCATTTTCTCCACAGCCCATCTCTTGGAGGACACTGACCAGTGCCACCTTCTCTGGGAAGCTACTCTCCTCCAGGCCCACAGACCAGGCAGCTCCTCTCAGGTACAAACAGCTCATACCTCTGTTATAGCCCAAGAAACTTTCCTTAAAGATCAGAGTTCCTCTTGGAACAGCTGAATTTACAGTTCTAGAATGACCTCTAGTTAGTCACATTCAGTGAGTGACTATGCCTGTCTCAGGAGTTCCTCAAAGGTCACGAAGACCTCCTCTCACTCACAGGAGGGCAGCACAGCTGGGAGGCGATGCTGAGAGGCTCAGGCACTGGTTTTGTAACCTCTCTGCTCTGCATCTTGAGCAAAACAGTGCCTAACTCCAGTTCTTTGCTGACATTTATAAAAGTAATGGAGCACAGTTCAAGACATTCAGAGACTTCCGGTTGCTAACTTGCCCCTCTACTTTATTGAGAGCCACTGAGGAGCAGAGATTTCAAGTTCTCTGTGGAAGTTCTCGATGAGAACTGTAGGGACTGTGGCTCAGTGGTCTCATTGCCCCAGAGGCTCCCCAGGGAGAAATACACCAGCAGCTGTAGCAAATCATTTGGCTCACAGGCCCATGCTCTGTACTTCGCCAAACTGGCTCCAAATGGAATGATAAATATAAAACTTCTTTGAAAATACAAGGGGAAAGATAAGAACAATAACTTACTATTAATGATAGTCATCTCATGCAGGACTCTGAATATGGTGTCAGTTTCCAAAGGAAACGAAGAGTAATCAGTAGGTGTGCAGTGCCAGGTAGTCAACGGGAGGGTGGCCCAAAAAGTAGCCTTTTCTCTGTGGATGAGGACTTGCTTTCCAGCAGTTTTCCTAAAGGTGATCAATTCAGTCTTTCATTCTTTCTTCTCCAAGCAATTATCTAACCTTTGAAAACTAGATGTCTCAAAACCAGGCTTCGTATCCACAAATATTGCCTTAACCTTTTATGATATTTGCTCAGTGAAACACCAGACTTCCTTCTCAGAGCTCAAGCTACTGGGCAATGTAGAAGATTGGAGGAGAACAGAGGCTAAGGCAAAATGTAAAATAGTCAAAAAATAGTGAAATTTAGACAAGAATCTGACTTTATACATTCAACAAAAATTAATTCATTAATAAACAGGCCTGTTTTTTATTAGTATCTGTTTTCAGTATGTAAGGTTTACATTCACCTTCCAGAGTAAATATGTATTTATAGTAAGCTTGTTTCTTTTCTTAATTGATGTCCCCTTCCTTCCCACCTCCATTCTCTGCCTCTAACTCCCCTCCCTGTCTTCTTTCTTGTTGGGATTATGACCCTCAACTCAGATCAATCGCAGAGTGTTTACAGTCCCCAAGACACACTTGTATTCTTGATTTAACATGTATGTCAAAGGAGTTCTCCCTTAAAGCCAAACAAGGCTTTTTAAAAAGCCAAACAAGGCTGAAAAGGAAGAGAGTAATAACCCTTGGCTAAAAACCTTGGCAAAACAAAACCCCAACCACTCAAAATAGGATATTCACTTATTAGTCATGTGAAAAGCATTGAATAGATTTACTGCTTTTATATCTTCTCATAAATGTTTTCCACTAGTAGACCAGGAATGTACACAGAAAAGAATAAAATAAGCAGAGAAACTATTAATATATAAACTATTAATAGCACAAACCCCTTGAAATCTCAAAGTGGGTGTCTAGAGAAAGCTAACATTAAAATAAAATTGAATATTTGAGCTGATGAAAGTCTCACATATATTCCACCAATATTCTTGAAAGTTTGTAGTGTCAAGTCTGTTCTCACTTATTTTAAGAATGATAACCAGAACTCAATCCCTTCATCCATCTTCCTCCTCTCTTTATGTCTCCTCAATTGTAGATCTTATTAAAATGTACTTCATAAGACAAATATGACATTTGATATATTTAGATTTTTTTATTCTCCTTTGTAACATAACTTGAGTCAAATCCAACATTAGAAAATGTCAAAACTAGTTGACATATTTGTGTTGATCACAAATTCTAAGGTCAAAAGTTGAGTACAAGAACCCCTGTTATCCCAAGCTAATTCATCTCTGAAATCCTAATACCAAATAGTATACGTGAGTCTCTTTCATTATTTCAAATGGGAATAAAAGAACATTCTATTTCCCCCTCCCAAAAAGTCCCAATTAATTTCCCCCAAAAAAATCACAAAAACATTCTGCAACACTTACCTAAAAATTCACCAGGCATCCAATTTTCTAAGACTTAATGTGCTCTTTGGTCATGCGCTTATATGCCAGACCCACTGGAGCTGAACAACTTTACATATTACATTTTCCTCTCACAGTGCAGCCAACAAGTACTCTGCTACCACAGAGCTAGTAGACAACATATCCAAATGAACGAACACCTGACAAGGACTGAGAGAAGCTGGAAAATAAGGCAGGTGTTAATATAACAGCTTACTGACGCAAGAGTTTGTTGTCTGAGCAAAGTTTGGCTACAAAAGGTGTTGTTCAATGGTAAACAGCAAGCAAGAGTGAACCTGCAGAAGAGAAAATGGTGCTGAGTTCACCCCTGTTCCAGGGAGAAGGAGTAGCAGACCCTTCCACTTCTGCACTGGAAACTTTGAAAGTGGTACCTGTGGGCCACTGTTGGAAGCTGTTGAGGCATTACTACCTGACCCCAGCTCACTTCTTTCTATTGCATGGTCCTAGGATTCCCAAGCTCACTATTACTATCTTGTATGAAGAACGTTTCATGTCATAATGAGAGGAAGAGCAAAAGTACAACATTCCAGATGAGGATAAGAAGAAACTTTCTAGTCCCTTTACATGTGGAGAATGATGGCTGATACCAAATTCTAGCCCAAGGTGAAAATTCTTAAATATACTTGATGTCAGCTTACTAGAAATGAACAGATAGGAGATTCAAAATGTGAACGACTTTGTCCTCTGCTGTGAAAGTCTACAATAGGTGAACCTGCAGAGCCCTCTGAGCCAGTGATTCACCCACTCGTGGCCACATCAGAGGAGCTAAAACCCTGAGGTACAGGAGTCCTTCTGGGGTTCGGACCTAAGACTCACTCGGCTCCATCTGAAAGGAACTACATGCACATGCCTCCTTCAGAGAATTTTTTGCATCATTGTGACACGTGTCCCTGCTTATTTTTGGCTTATGTGACAAGGACTTAGGGAAGGGCCAACTGAGCTTCAGTCCTAGACTGATGTTCTGTGGTGTGCCAGGATGTGCAACACCAGAAACGGGGCTTCCACTGACTCATCCATCCCAAATATAACCCGTGGGATTTCCCACAGGGTCACAGAGCCCCACACTGCAGCTTAAGGCTGTCTCCTAATAGCTCCAGGACTCTGACCTGAGTGTTTTTTCTATACAAAACACTCATCTAGCCAGTTGTCCCCCTCACTGGTATCTGTCCCCATTTGGCCTCTTATCTAGCTTTCCAGAAGATATCAAGAGTTCCTGCCTTTTCTCTGGAAGGAATACATCTGTGCAAATGTCAAATGGACACTTAAAAGATCTTACTTATAGAGTCTTGGGGTGTCATACAGAGTTAAGTGAAAGGACAAAAAGAAAAATATTTTAAGAAGTTTGGAATGGTGAACCACTTACATTATGAAGTTGTTTCAGCTACCCCTGGTCTTCGTGGAGGAATGTTATCTTGACATGCACAATTCTAATGGGAGCTTTCTGTGGATACACAAAGTCAGTACTCCATACTCCCTGCATCTGCAGCAGCAATCAGATCTGTGCTGCTCTGATGTGGCTAAATTTGATCACAGTGACCTTTGTACAACACAAGTGCAATGACCTGCGTGCAACACTGTGTACAACACAGTGACCTGTGTACAACACAAGTACATGAGTGTACAACACAAGTGATCTGTATATAACACAAGTACAACACAAGGCTAAATTTGACCACAGTGACCTGTGTACAATGCAAGTGCATTCAGGGGCTATTCTGAGAGGATGCTCAGTGCTTATTTTTTCGGGTTGGGAATGAGTTTTCTTCTTTCCAAGAGTTTTATTGAATTTCGACAAATGATTCAGAGAGATTTTTTAACACAGAATGAAGGAGACATTTTAATATTTAGGAACCTCCAAACTGCTTTCCGTAGTGATCATATTAGCTTCCACCCCCAGCAGCAGCAAGGAAGAGTTTCTTTTCCTCCACATTCTCATCACCATGTGTTTATCAGCTTCCCGCTGTGCTATGAGAAAACCAGACTGTTTGCTTGCTTTCCTTCCCAGTTCAGCAGACTTCTGTCTCTTCTGATGCTACCTCAGTTGCTACCTATAAAACATTCATGTTCTGGTGCCCTTGTCCTCCACAGAGTGCAAGGCCCTTGTCCAAAGGTGTGGGAACATGTGATGTGTGTAATGTGTACCAAAGGCCCATAATATGGGACCTCAAGTGTTAAACCCAAGAGCCAGAGTAGAGGTAGACTCTGTGTGTGTGTGCGTGTGTGTGTGTGTGTGTGTGTGTGTATGTGTATGTGTGTGTGTGTGTGTGTGTATGTGTATGTGTGTGTGTGTGTGTGTGTCCATTTTGTCAAACATAAAGCAAGATTTTGTTGTTGCTATTGCTCTGAGCAGCCTTAGGTATTTTTTAAAGGCTTTGGAAGTAGAAAAATTTTAATGTCTTTTTCCTTATTCATAAATGGCAATGATATAAGTGTCTCATAGGAACTGTATTATGAAGGAACTTACAGGAAGTGGAGAGAATTTAGGAAAAGTTCAATAAATCACATTGTCTTAGTTTTACTATATTATTAAGTGTCAGAACTATTCTTTCTACAAGGTGATATTTAAACCAAATAAATCCTTCCAGAAACATCACGGGGAAATCACCCCGGCCTTGAATTCCCTCACTCTTTGAAGCACACAGCTGCTCATCAAAGTCTGCAGGGTTAGAGGTAAAATCACAAGAGTCAGGGTTCCTGGACCACTTTGTTGGCCCCTAAACATTTAAACGGAAAGCTCTTGTCAGGAAATGATAGCCAAAGGCTAAGCTTAGCAAAGCTTCTTCTTAAAAGGCAAAGTACATCTCACTTGCCTTTTAGTTGAAATAAAACACTGTAATATTGGCCGCTCATAAGAGACAGCGCCACTCACAAGCAGTTTTCAAATTTTACTGTAAAAAAGCTCATTAATACACAGAGAGCCCTAGGCTTCATTTCCTCTGCCACAATGATTTGGATCTGAGAAAACCAAAGCCCAGAACACAGCAGGTGATGTCTGCCAGATTCTTGAACCCGGCCACTCTGCCCCGAGTGAGCTCCCTTCTCTCCTTTATCATGGTCACAACATGAAAGAGCCAACTGTGCTTCAGGACTGCCCAGTGTTCACTGTTCCCATAACCACCTTGAACTTGTCCTAGCTCTACCTGACAAGTCTGCATGCCAAGAGATCGAGCCAGCCCAGATTGTCCTCTTCCCCTGGCATGGGCTTTGCCTCTACCTCTTCAGGTGTGTCCTGTCGAGAGCGGCTTGGACAGTTGTAGTGAATAAATACTTTTGGTTCAATTACCCACCAACATAATCTGGATCTCACATCTGAATTCCTTTCTCAGACCCACCTGTCCTGCATAACACAAGGAAACTTAATTGTGGCTGATCAGTACAAAGAAAAAGATAATGTGAGGTTTTTAATTTCGTAAGGTTTATTAACTGATGAATATCTTTTCAATCTTTTCTTCCTCCCTAGTCTTCTCCCTTTATTCCTCTAATTCTTTCTTTACCTAATTCTCCCAATCTGGCATTAATTGGCCCCAGCCCACTGATAAGTTATAAAATAAACTTTAAAATTTTTCATAAGTTATTTTTAAAAGTATGTGTAGTCTTGGTTCATCCTTGGGAAGTTCTACCCCTCTTCCTTCCTCCTCCATACTTCCAAAGACCATTGCCACATCCTTACACTTTAAAGCTTGGCTGTCAAAGGCTGCCTTCCCCCCCAGGAATGAGGATCAAACCCAGTGCCTCACACCTTCTAGACAAGCAAAGGCTGCCTTCTTATGCACCTCCTTCCCCAAGAGAAAAGCAGCTCTTCTCTGTATGTTCATACTAAATTTCTTCTAAGACCTTTGATAAAGAATTAGGCCAACTGAATTTATCAAAAGCTCCCTTAAAGAAAAGCATTTACTGGCCAAGGATTTAGCTCAGTGCTTCGGTGCCTGTTTTGCAAGCACAAGGGCCCAGGTTCGATCCAGGTAACCACATACAAAAAAAAAATACTGGGTGTGGAGACTTGCACCCAGCAGCAATCAGTACCACATATCAGTGCTGGGCATGGTGGCTCACGCCTGTAATCCCAGCACTCAGGAGGCAGAGGCAGGAGGATTGCTGTGATGTGAGTTGGAGGCTGAGCTCAGGGCCAGCCTGAACTACAAAGTGAGACCCTGTCTCAAAAAAAAAAAAAAAAAAATTTACTAAATGGATACTACCTCCCTGAAATTATGCTTTTTAGATCCTTCTCAAGGTCTGCCTGGGCTCTGGGGCAGTTCTCTCAAATAATGTCCTATCATTCTCTCTTCCCACAACCCAATTATGTAGAATGAACTTACATATTTCAAAAGAAGTTTATATGAATAAGTTAGATTTGAGCAAAGCAGAACTACACATTAATCATCCTCACCCCCAAACCTAGACAGCAGAGCTATTCTCCCTGTGACATGGAGCTCATCCTGTACTGCTCAGAGTCAGGCACCTTATCTTCAGCCCCAGGACAGCAGGTTGCAGTGGAAATTCATCTGCCAGGAGATATTGATATGCAGAAAAGAGTGGGGACTAGTCAGGCAAAGCCTGTATCTGATGAAGCAAAGTACGCTCTTGGCTCCAGTGTGATTGTATGCAAAGTAGGTCAAGAAAGTTATGTGAACTTTGAACTAGAAAGGGAGATGTGTTGATACTTTCTGACATGACTACCAAGCACAACGTTTTCCTGGGAAGGGAAGGGGAAGGTTCATTTCTGAACCTAAATATTTGAGAGAATCCTTCCAGAAGCTAAAATGACCAAGAACTAGGAAGCATGTACAAAGGAAAGAGCCTCTCAACAGGCAAAATTCTAGGAACTTACTCCAGATTACAACAAAAGCATTTGATATACGGGATGAAACTGCAAGAGCAATTCACCCTCTATCTCCTGTCCCCGTCCTTCACGTGAGTTGACACACACCTCACCCTCCACCTGAGAACTTCCTCACTGGTGACATCACCACCTCAGACTATGCTGTTACCTGGGCAACTGAAGTATGGAAAACAGTCACAGTCCAGATAAAGTTCCAACAAAGCTTCTCATTGTTCTTCCTCGAGTGTCCACCACAGGGTGCGCAGTGGCTCAGCTTACACACAGATTTCCCTGCTAGATCTAATTAAAAACAATACCATCCCTCCACCTGCACGTGACTCTCACAAACCTGCTTCTTCCCCTTTGGTTCCACCTCTCAAGGATGGTCCAGGCCCAAATACAGATCATACTGGAAACTGAAGTGTTTCACCATGAAGCAAGGGTGGAAGAAGGGGCCCTATTTTTTTTTCATTTTGAATCTTTAAAATAAATCGATCTTTGAAAGGGAGCTGTCAAATAATTTTAGATACCTACCTGCATACCACACACATTACTAGCAGGAAAGAACAATGCTTAGTATAGAGGCTCCATCACACAGGAAGGCTCAAAACAGACTTTGGCGCAGATGTTATCTATTAACTTTGTAATTGCAAAATGACAACCAGAACTGGAAAGTGTGCAAAGCTCGTTGCTCAGCTTGTGTTTGATGGAGGTGAAAGGAGCATGTGTAAAAATGATGGAGTTACTCAAAAACATATGAGAAGAGGCAGCTTTCGCTGCATACTGCGAGAGAAGAGCTTTTTTTGAACTCTGAGGATTGCAGAAATATAAGTTTGCTCAATGCCACAATGACATATCTTGTACACAAGGGGTTTCCCCTTTTCTTCTATGCAATGTGTTAGCTTTCTATGCAATCTGCAATAAACTCC